>MJUU01033245.1:0-24694 GCA_002080025.1 Modiolus philippinarum | reverse complement strand
TTTTTTGTGCAGAAACATTGATGTATTAAATCTGCAATTACTGTTTTCAGTTTATTGTGTGGCAGGGTTGTATAAAGTGTAGAAAAGTCAAAAGTTTGAAGTTATTTATGGATGTTGAAAGAAACTCTAGAGAGAACTATTTGCCGTTAAAATCGTGACGTCTTATATCTTTAAAATCCTTCATGGGTTTTCATTTTTGTTTTGTTTATGTTTTTCTTTAAGCAAAGCACTTCAAAGCAAAATATCAGCGTTTTAATTCTAATTACAAAATTTCTGACACTCGTACTCCATGAAAACAATATCAGTACCATATTGAGTAAATAAATGAGATCCTAACCGTCAACCCCAAAAAAACGAATAATATAAAGACAATTGCAACATTGGAAAAACAGAGAAACAAATACATACCATGAGTGCGGTTCAGAAATGAAAAATGAAGACACACTAACATATACAAAAAATTATTTAACTAATAACCTGTTTATACTCAAAGTAACAAGCTAATATCTTTAAACAAGGGAGCAATCTCAACTGGAAACCATGGAATATATAATTCAAGTACGATTCACTGACCACTGTAATACATAGGTACCCCAAAACAAGCCATACTCAGACTGTATTGCATGCAAATGTCCCGGATGTAAACGTAAATAATTATTTTACATTTCATTAATGAAGTCTGTCATTCCTTTTGTAAAATACTATAGAACATAGGTTTTATTGGATTAATTTGTGTTGTATGTGATCTAGTGCGATCTTTATCAATGATGCCAGACCTTCGTCGAATCCCGAGAGAGAAAGGTCCCGAAAGCAATATAAAAACTATTCTGTGTTATATTGAAAAAATCTTTGTAATCAATTTTGCATAGCTGAATGTACAAGATTGTATTTTTATTACATTATTTGTACTGAGTGCGATTTATAGCGGATTTAAAGCAGACAGAGGTCTATTCGCTAGAGAAAACTGAAATATTCTAGAACAATAGTTAATATATTCAACATTTTATATAAGAAATCCGTGTTGTTGTTATTCAGTTTTTTTTTATTTCATGTTCATTTTGTGGTATTTGATGTCGCGCCGTGATTATCAATTATTCAAAAGCCAATATTACTTTACAGGATGAATGAGGTCGAACAACCAAATAACAGGAAAAAGGATAGTTCATTAAGGTGTAAGTGACCGTTAAGTCTTAAACAATTGGGGTAATAACAAAATTACCGAACGGAATTGTCAAGAGCCAAACTCCAAGAGGCAAAAGGACAAAGCGGATGGAAAACCACCTGAAAAATGTCGACTGCAATGGTCCTGGCTTGGTATAGGTATTTAAAAAGAAATAGTGGGTTAAACCAGTTTAATGGCGGACCATAAAAAGGAACAGATCTGAAGTAACCATGATAAATAATCTGATTGAAGTAACAAAAAAATTCCGAATAAGACTGACAAAAATGAATTAGGCACTGATATCCAATGCAAAAAACTTAGAATAAAGAAAAGACAATATCACAGAAGTTAAAAACAACGGTATGAGTGAAAAACCTTTAAAGGCAAACAGAATGGTGAAAAGGGATTTTTGTCATTATTAAGATCAATGCGATATTCATTTCATTTATTTCGAAATATAGGAAACAGCTAGTAAAATGCACGTTTTTTTAAAATTTTTTTATTTGAGAAAAATTTCGGAAATTTGAGGCTATTGTCCATAAAACCACAAGATACCTGCAACACATGGAAGGAAAAAAAACTTTATATATTTTCGAAACTAACAATTAATTTTTCCCGACATCTTAGGGGAAGTGTACGAATTTCTTAAATATTTTCAAATCCACTAAACAATTATTTGTCGATATGAAAAATTATTGAAAGCTCAAGGGTTCATCCTGCCTCACAAAATGCACAACCCAACACAAGTGGCGTCTGCGGGATTCAAATATATGCATATGCATTTTTCATCAACATAAAATCCCATTAGACTGTTGGTATTTGTATACGTTATAATCTCGCTGATTTCTGTCGAGTTGAATTGTGTGGAAATCCAAATTCTTCCAATACGGTGTTCCTTTCAGTTCACTTTTTGGTACTTCTGCTTTTTAGTTTTGAATTAAGTTACACGTACACTCGAATTCAAAAATTGAAGACATGGTTTTAAGTTTACTACTTACTTTGAATGGAATTCTCTTCTCTTTGCTCATCACTTTCACTCATAAACGTCTGCTCTCAGATATATGAAAGGGTTAAATGTCTTGATTCAGACACAAAAACATGATGGAAAAAAGTCATCAATTTGTCATCGAAGTTTAAAACCATAAACAAAAATACAAGTTTCAAGCCTTTGACACTTTCTCTAAGATAAATTGATAAAGATCCGATTCTAGAAATCTTGGGTAAGAGTCCTTAGCCATCAATGCTTGAATCTTATGCTGGGCGGCGTGGAATGTTTCCCTAGAAGGATTTTCTAAACTTAGCACGGTCTCCATTCGTGTGTCTGAATCTAGATTTACCTAAAAAAAGAAATGGACAATATAAATGTATTGTTGCTACCATTTGAAAAAAAATTTCATGCAACATGTTTTCCCTCACTTTATAATTTTTATTTTGAAAATTCTTCTGAGGTTTTCAAGATAAATGTGAGCAATTGAAGCATCTTACATAGGGAATAATACATGGCAAAATCCGTATCACATGCGATATCATCCCGAGTTACCAATATCAGCCCGAGGGCTGATATTGGTCGAGGGATGATACGGCATGTGATACGGATTTTGACATGTATTATACAATTTATCATATATTTAAACAGAGGACTACTTAATCACAAAAATAATGTCAAAAATTGAAATAGGCAAGAGAAAATGCAGATCTTATGGTTGCTTTCGGTTGTTGTTGCTCCCCTTTGGGTCGTTGTCTCTTTGACACATTCCCCGTTTCCCTTCTTTTTTCTATGTATGAAGAGAATTTAAAAATGGGCGTAAAAGGACTGGAGGTAGTTGGAATAAAATCAAACATGAAAAGGAAAAAGCTTTGCCAGAATCTTTTTAACTGAACCTCACAAAATAATTCATCCCCAAACAAATTTTTGTTACCCTCCTTCAAAAATTATTTCCCCCCCAAAAATTTTTTTACCCTCCAAAATTTTTTTTTATCCCCCAAAAAAGTGTTTACCCCAACAAAAACTTTTTTAACCAAATTTTTTTACCCCCAAAATTTGTTTACCCCCAAAATTGTTTACCCTCTTAAAAAAATTTACCCCCCAAAATTTTACCCTCAATTTTTTTAATAAATTACATTAAGGTCCACAGATTTGCTGGTCAACTGTTAATCCTCGAGGGTGTTGTGCAATCGAGTACAGCAGTCTAGTACTTAGGTACTGTCCCGAAAACAGATTGTACTATGAAACTTGCAATATCCATAATTTGTTGAAAAAGTAAGGAGTATCTCACTCGAGCATAGATGTGTCCTTTGCTAATTTTCAATTTCCCTTTAGACCCTATTTGTTAATTGCTTGCTCTCAGGTTTTATAAATTCTTTAGGGTTTTGATATCCCTATTGTTTTTATCTGATTTGCAGCAATGGAACCAGAGTTGTCAAAATACATGACCATCTGCAGAAGAAGCTAAATGAACATTAATTTCAGTATCAAGTTATTGTTTCTGTTCTCCTAGGGTATTGGTATAGTGACAAAATATGAATGCTTTATTTATATGGCACGCGAAATTAATCAAAACACAGGTAAACCGGGTTTATCGCAGGAAAACCCGATTAATCGAGTCGGTAATCCTGGTTTAGCTCAGAAAACCCCCATTACCGACCGATAATGGGGGTTTTCAACATTTAATACATGTTAACCTTCGCTTCCATTGAGTTTTTATTGCTAAGCCTACTTTACCGGTCGGTAAAGTGTGTTTTCCTGCGCTAATTTAACCAAAACCTTGGAAAACCAGGTTTATCGACTGGTAATCCTGGTTTACCTACAAACAACCCCCATTACCGAGCGGTAATGGAAGTTTCCAAAATTAAATGCTTGTTAACCTCCGCTTCCTATGGGTCTTTATTGCTAAACCTACTTTACCGGTCGGTAAAGTAGGTTTTACAGCGCGGAATTAACCAAAAGTAGGAAAACCAGGTTTTTCGGTAGGTAATCCTAGTTTACCGACCAAAACCTCAATTACCGATTAGCTTATATGATTGGCTAAAGAATTTTGGATGTAACCAATAAAAAAATAGATTTAGTATTGAAATCATTCTTTGATTATTTTAATTATTTTTTATATCATTTTGTCTATTTATTTATAAAAAGAGTATTTTTGAGATTTAAATCTTGAATACAATAAACAGAAATATTTTTCTGTATTATCTAAAAAAATATTTAATAATGATCAAGAATACAATTTTACTGTTCATTTTGAAAATGAATTTGAAATATTAAATATCTGTTAATCTAATTTATTTATATTGATACACCTTTTAATATTCAAAATACATTCGATCAACTGTTTCTGATTCCTTCTTAATGATACAAAATTGTATTTCTACTATTCAAAAGTTTATGGGGGGCAATAAAACTTGCTTTTATATAAATAAACAATGAAATGGCATATTATTACTGCATAAAAGTGCATTTTTATATCAAAAAATGTTTCCCAAATTTAAAAAAAAACTGATATAAATAATTAAACCTGATTTTTTATATAAAGAAATCGAAATATCAAATGATCAGGTTTTTTTTTATAATTCGATTGAATTACAATTATTAGAATATATTAAATATACATCTATTTATTAAGGATATTACTCTTAATGTCTGTAAAATAAGTGATGTCTCAGAGGTTAATTAGATTTCTACGGACTTGTAAACAGGATATGTCATTTCGAATCAGCAGTTTTATTGCCCCCAATAAACTTTTGAATAGTAGAAATATAAGTCTGTATCGCAAAGAAAGAATCAGAAACAGTTGATCAAATGTATTTTGAATATTAAAAGGTGTATCAATAAAAATAAATTGAATGAATAGATATTTAATATTTCAAATTCATTTTTAAAATGAACAGTAAAATTGTATTCTTGATTATTATAAAATATTTTTTTAGATAATACAGAAAAATATTGTATTCAAGATTTAAATCTAAAAAATATTCTTTTTATAAATAAAAAGACAAAATGATATAAAAAAAATAATTAAAATAATCAAATAATGATTTCAATACTAAATCTATTTTTTGATTGATTACATCCAAAATTCTTTAGCAAATCATATAAGGTAATCGGTAATTGAGGTTTTTGTCGGTAAACTAGGATTACCTACCGATAAACCGTGTTCTCATACTTTTGGTTAAACCTACTTTACCGACCGGTAAAGTAGGTTTAGCAATAAAAACTCATAGGAAGCGGAGGTTAACATGCATTTGATTTTGGAAACTTCCATTACCGCTCGGTAATGGGGGTTGTTTGTAGGTAAACCAGGATTACCGGTCGATAAACCTGGTATTCCTAGGTTTTGGTTAAATTAGCGCAGGAAAACCCGCTTTACCGACCGGTAAAGTAGGTTTAGCAATAAAAACTCAATGGAAGCGGAGACTAATACTAGTATGTATTAAATGTTGAATACCCCAATTATCCGTCGGTAATGGGAGTTTTCTGAGCTATACCAGGATTACCGACCCGGTAAACTGGGTTTTCCTGCGATAAACCCGGTTTACCTAAATTTTGGTTAATTTCGCGTGCCATATATTTATTTCACTGGTGACATTTCTTTAACAGAAAAACTTGGTAAAACACTGCTAACTATAAAACAATTAAATGATAATTTCTTCCATCTTCGATAAACTTGTATTACACATGTATCACCTGGAAAACAGATTTCTGTGTGTGTTGTGGTGTTTAAATGGGTAATGCGGTAAGAAAAGCAAAATTTTTTATGAAACATTACATCTTTAAACTTATTTATTCTTTTGATTGTTGGAATGCTCACCTCCTTAGGCGCTTTAGACACAACAAAATCACTATAGATCTTTTGTGCAGACATTTCAATACTTGTCTCTGTGCTTGTTCTAAATTCTTCACAAGCGATCCAAAATTCTAAATTTTCTTCACTAAATTCGGATCGAAGAAATCCCAGGAATAATTCCAGTCCATCTAAAATATATCACATTAAAGCCATGACAAATTTTCCGTTAGTTATATAATTATTTTAATAAGTATATGATTTGTATTTCTGTACAGCATTATGAAGAATTTGATGGCCAAGTCAAACTATATATATATACATAAATTATATATCTATATATATAATGTTAAATCTTAGCATAAATAATAAGTACAAAAAAAGAAACACACATATGCAAACACAAACAAATAAACAAAGGTGGAAGTAAGCCAAGTTAAATTAATCGACGGAAAAAACACACAACCGTCTAATTATTGGGTAACGAATCTGCTAAAAATTCCATTCAATGTTATGACTTTCCCTTTTAATAGAGTGTATTCAAATTTGTAAAAATTGTGCAGAGTGCCTGTATTATTTTCCCCTCTATATTCGTAAAGTAAGCAATTACATGCTTTCTTACTTTTATCACGAAGAAGATCATCCAATGAATTACTCCACTGTAACGCTTGTTCATATGTGGTCATGGAAAAAGGAGGCAAGGAATTCTGGTCAACTACAGTGTCCGTATTCTGTCTTCTAAGAAACTGAAATTTCCTTTTCATATTCTTCGCCCTAAAATAAGTTATTTTAAATTCCAATCATTGATTTATAATTTATAGAATAATGTTAACTAAGAAATTTAAATTTTATGATTCACAAATAAATTCACATTTTTTTGGTACAAATTGTCTTACATTTTATGTAACAACTATATTTGTGAATTTGTAACAACCAATACAGGGAACCTAGTGGGGGGAACGTACATGTATATGAATATAGTTTTTCTCTAATTTCTAGCAAATTTAACCAACGCCTGACCGATGTGATAAAAATATTTCTCGTCACTAGTGGAATTTCCCGCCAAATCTATTCGGAACATAATCCTCGGTGTTCTACATTATGTCATTAGAGAAACATTTTCTACAACTTAAACACGTTAATTATGAAATTTCTCACATCTTGTTAAATAAATTTTCAAATGTTTAAAAACTCGGCAAGCCTCGTTTTCAAACATTTGCAAAATTTATTTTACTCGATGTGAGAAATTTCATAATCAACTTAGTTCTCGTTGTAGAAACTATATTTCTCCTACCGAGAAGTAGTTTATATTGTCCTAGATCGACCGGTTATAATGAATAGGGGTAAAAACAAAATTACAGAACACAGTGATCTAGAGCCGAAGTCCATGAGACAAAAAGACAAATCAGGTGGAAACCACCGACAAAATTGTCGACCGCAACAGTTCCGACTTGGTACATGCATTTAAAAAATAGTGGATTAAACCGGTTTTATGGCTAGCCAAACCTCCCCTGCCATTGCAGTAGCGCCCAGTAGAAACTCAACAGCAATTGCCCCTGAACGGTCTTTGACAGTTAAAAGAAATGATCATTCCAGTTTTAAGAAAAGAAAGAATCTTGACTCAGATTTCGGACCGAAACTTCAAATTTCCACAAGGAACCGATATCTATTTATGAACTTTTTTAATCATCGTATGAGACGGAAATTTTTGAAGCCTTGATTAATAAAAAAGAACCCGGACATGTTTATATGAACTCCTGTTGGAACTTAGTGCCACGAAGGGGAAAACATGTATTATCCATGCTGCGGTTAATGTTATGTTTAAAGCAAAAAATATAGCCAGGTCAAGTCAAGTCTGGCATTAAAGAGACTACCTAGTATTAGATCTAGTGTATTGTAGACAAGTCAATCGCTAATTTGTGTGTTTGTTTATAATGTGTTAAAAAGCAGTATTTCAGCTCTCTCGTGGCGGTCAGTTCTAATGGTGGAGGAAAACGTAGTACCGGAACAGAACCATCCATCTTTGATAGGTAACTGACATACCTTATCCCGTACAGTTGCAAGTGGAGTGCACCTTTTTGTGGTTCAATGAGTGGGGCGTGAACTAACAATGCAGAGATTATATGCTACAGTTATTGCACAGCTTAACTATCTACTACTTGGCTGCAAAGTTTATGACCGTTACATTGTGCTAAATAAATGAAGCCCTTCCTTATCGCTAAAAAGGCTGATAAATCTAAACACTCAGAAAATAAATCCTTTTCCCCGCCTGCAATACTTGTATTCAAAATATATTTTGATCACAAATATTGTGCTACAATACATTAGCCACCAGTAACATAATATAAAAGTTTTTTTGCCTATTATCAATTGTACTTATTCATATTATCTGGTACATGCACGCATTATATTCATTATTTCCAAAGCTATTATGACTGCTTTACGTCAACATTGCTAATTATTTTTGTTAGGTAAGGAAAAGAAACCAAGATAGTGTGTTTTATCATCATTTGTGTTGAATACAGTTACAGAATATTTAAAAGAAGATATCTTATATATCACGAAAATCAATATTTCATGACATAATGACGTTTTTCATATAAATTGTATATCGGGCCTTTGTCATGATTATCTAAACCGGGGATGGACGAGATCTGTCTTTTTTCTGTAATTAGATCAAATTTATTAAGATGCAAGAATTAAGAAACGACCTTTTACTCTTTTACGGTTATCAGTCCTATCGTGGAATTATTTCAGACCTGTTACATTGAAAAACAATAAATTTGGGAGAAGTAAATGTCAAATTTTGTTCTTTGCACAACTAATACACCAAACTCAGGATCATACATTGACCATTTCCTTGATACCGACAACCTTGGACAATGATAAACGTGATGATATTGACTTTTCAATTGTGAATTTCCCCCCTTTTTAGTAGTAATATTCCCACATCTTCAGCATATTAAGTCTACAACATTATGTTTAACTGTTTCTAATAGTTTTATGGTCGTCATTACGAGTTTTTTGGATAATGCGTCGTTAAAGGACAACTTTAAGTAGAACCGATTTTTTTTTACAAATACCAACTTTGACATCAGATCAAATTTTTCACTTAAAGTTTGACGGGTGTGCTCATGTGGAGCAGATCATGTTTCCATTCCGCAGCACCTGATGATATGTATTTAATTTTTTTATTTGTTCACTCTGTTTATATGTTTTATTTTTGTGGCGTTTATATGATTTTCTGTTTGTTTCGGCATTGTCGTTTATGTTGTCTCTCTGTATGTGATTCTTACATAGTACTATATATTCTGGATTTATGATTTATTGAGTGTTGCTTCAGTGTCATTTGGTAATCTGTTTGCAGGTAGCATAGATACTGTTTCATTTTCCAAACTTTTTATAATGCGCAACGAGGTTGCAGATTGATTTTTGTTAATTAAGTTACGGAGCGAAGTGTTAATACACTAAAATTTCGTAGAAAAAATGATGATCATGCTTCAGAATTATTGTTGCTCTTGCTTAGTAGCTTTTGTAGTCGTTGTGTTTTCGTACATTTGTTAACATGAAAATAACATTTCGGCAGTCTTTAATACTTTTATCATTCGTTCGTCCAACTTAGATATTTTAATTCGAAAGGGAGGGAAACAAGTAAACTTACAGGTTTTTTGTCTTTGGTTTCAAATGTGTGTTGTTGTTGAAAATTTCTTCACCACTGTCTGTTAATCCTGAATCAGCTGAAAATGTTTTATGAAATTTCGGTGTTTGGTCTTCTTCTTCTGTGCTAGTCCCGAATAATCTTTGGTATACCAATAAATTCATTGCCCTACTTTCCATCTAAAACATAAAACTGGAAGTCAAGCCGTGTAACAAAATGGTTTTATATACTACTTTGCTTTAATTTTGCATCAGGTGGGCGTTATTCTAACTGACAATGTCTTTTTATACAAAATTACAGGTGCAAAAATAAGTATTTGTAAACAAAATGTTTTTTAAAAAATGTGAAAAAGTAAACAAAAATGTGGTAATACGTAACAAAAAGCTTTTAAATTTCAGTTTTTGCTAAATGAACCGTATGTATTGTTGGAATTTAAATCACTGTCAAATGTCAAATTGCCAAAAGTTCGACAGCTATTTTGCTCTTCCGCGTCTGGATGAGTAACTTTATTCAACTCATTACCTGTAAGTAGCGCGACTGCAATAAAACTCGATCTGAGCTTCCATAATTCAAGCTTGTCTATTACTATATAAATAAAACAAATTGGCTCCGTAGTAAACTTACCGTGTCTTTACTTTTGTTGCATTTACTATCAAGAAACAAGGAATGAGCTGGAATATCCTTTTCACAGCATTCACTTTGACTTCGACGTAAAGGTCTGGTAATCATTTTCTTAAACCTCTGTCGTTTGGACACCTTTTCCTTTTTCGTAGAATTAGGTGATTGAAGTTCCGAATCGTCTTCCTGTTCTCCCATATCGTCTGTTTTTATAATAGGTATAGTAACTATTTTTCCTTCTTGTTGCTCCATGTCTGATGTATCGATAGAGGAATCACAGCTAAACGAGACTTGGTTACTTTTTAAACCGGAAGAGGATCTGGATGACGTACTTTCGAATGACATTTGCTTTTCGTCACGTGTATCTTGGTCGAATGACATGTCGACTGAATCACAAGAGTCTATTTTACCCCTTTTCCTTTCTAGTATTCTTCTTCTCCAATTTCTCTTTGCAGTTTTCTGATCCTTAGTTTTCTCTGGCGTTACCACGGTAAGTGAACATTTTTCCCGCATAATTTTTGAAAGATCCGGTGTTGGAGATCTGGAAGATTCACGATCTACAGGATTGGCATTAGATAAGACGTCAAGCGAATGTGACCTGTTTGATACTTCAATCGTTGGATTACTGAGCTGGTCGACGATCTGATCGAAGTCTTGCGTGCATTGTTTGTGTCTGGTCAATCGGGCTCTAGGCTCATTAAACACTCCCTGTAAAAATCAATATTTTTTCAAGTAAACAGTTAGTGAATTTTAAATATTGAATTTACATGGATGTGAGGTGACAGTTGCCCGCGTTGTATTAACTCTATTTACAACTGAGTTTGTCTGCCAAATGCTTGATTTTTATTTGCATTGAAGAATCGTGTATCGTCGAAACAATTCCGATATTTATTTATCACGCATATTTGATGCCTCTGTAGGTGGATTATGTAAGACCCAAAGTGACAACGTAGTAAACTATTTACCAACTTTCTATGAAGTCTTAAGGATGTGATTACAGCTTCAGAGAAGTAATCACATCTCGCAAGTTGAATTTTGTTAACCAACGGAGGTAATTACAAAACTGTTGTCCAGAGCCGCAGTCCATGAGACAAAAAGACAAATCGGGAGGAAACCACTGGAAAAATTGTCGACCGTAATGGTTTTGACTTGGTACAGGAATTTCAAAAGAAATAGTGGGGTAAATGTTTTATGGCATATCAGATTCTAAATGTCTATCGTTTAAACTGTTTTTAGTGCAAAGGCAACAGTGACGGTATTTCATTTAACAAAAATACAACCATAGCAATAGGTCTTTGTAATGTATACAAAGTTTAGTGCTGGAACAGCAGCAGCTCTTAGTAATTTATGCAAGGTTTCGTGCTTGAACTAAAGATAATTGACTGTGCTCTATGATTCCCGTGTGGATGAAAAGAAACCGGTCCAATATATTAGATTCACACATTTCTTTGAGATAATCAGTTCATTGTGTTGAATCTATCCGTCTTATCATTAAAATCAAGTGAAATTAAAACTTTCCTATTGTTGATATCATTTCTAAAGCTGCAAATTAAAGAATGACTGAATATTCTTCCTTTGATATTCGAATCAAAACGAACAGTTTAATACCGAGAGAATACCAAATCTCTGATTGGATTTAAAATGTAAAGAAACAGACTACTAGAGCTTTTTGATAATATGTTGTTGTTACACATTAGTTACTTAGCTACTAATTATTTTAAGCTTCCTGATGCTATTGTTGTGTCATTCTTGGGCGAATTTTTGAAATTCATTCATTGACATTTTATGATCAGTAAATTTTAAAAAAAGAGACAATATTAGTATATATACAATTGTAATGCAAAATTCCTAAAGTGTGCAATACATTTTCAATATTTTAAACGGATGCATACCGGAAACAGCTTAAAAGTAAATCTTTCAAAGTACTTGTTTTAATGGAAATTAACCAAATATTTTTCGGTTGCCATGACAACAAGTATATAACAAAAGCTTTGTTACAAAAGAATGTCAGATTAATCTCTCCTGACATTTTAATTCCCATTAAAATGGAAAAACACAAGTAAATCCTTCGACAGCATGGTATTATTAATTTCAAAAAATGAATTGCATTCAGACTTTGACATTCTAGTGCTAGAAAATATTTTTTATTACTACAGTTTGTTAAATGGATTTTGACAATGGTGAAAATCTATGGCTACAATTATAAAGTCTCTACTCACAATGGAAAAGCATCGTAAAATTGAAATCAGCATCAAATTTCATTCCGATTATGCAACATATAATCTAAAAAAGAACTTTTCTTACCGTCTTGTTTTTACATATACATAATCTAATAGATTAGGGATAACCTGATTGACCCACTGACAGTGTGACGGGTGCTGTATACAGAGCAGGACATGCTTACCCTTCCGGAGCACCTGATGTCACTCTGCTGTATTTTTTGAGAGTTCACACTGTTAGTGCTTTAGTTTTTTGGGTTGTGTATGTAATGTTCGTGTGTTTTGTGGGCATGTGGTGTCTTTGGTCTTCCGTCTTCTGGTGTTCTTGCTGTTGCCTTGTCTCTGGAATCTTGTGCTTTGTTCCTTCGGTATTCTACTGCCTTTGCTTTAACATATATCTATTGTCGTGATTATGAGAAATTTACCATCTTAAGGTAGTAGACCTGGAATAGGAGGAGATTACTCCTTCTTACAAAGAAATTACTTGCTTTGCTTGGTTTAAATAAAACAAACTATTTATAATATTCTTCATAAACAGAAATAAGATATCCATCTTATCATGAAAATACAATCCATTTATAAAACATTTCATAATACCTGCATCGAAATTTTCAGGTTTTGAATGGTCAGATATTTGGCAAGGGAGATAATTCTTTCAACTTGGCCTTTAGTATCAAGCAATATTATAACTTTTTATGCAGTTGTTCTAACAGTGTGAAAAAGGGGTACGGTGAATTTTTATAAAATTTTTACGTATGTCATATGCATGGATGATCTTTAATTTCTCAGTTTTTGATGAAAATTGAATAACAGGATTTTCGTTTAGAGGAAATTGAATGAAGCCCTGTTTTCAGCATTGTTTTGACAATGTAATTTCGTTTATACTACAAATCAACAATTGATGCATGCTTATGATATTTATTATCTGGTATTTAAGCCTACAAGTCTCTAAGAGGCAGTTTAGTAATTCAGGGCTAAATTATGCTAATTCTTATTAATATACAGTACAGTAGTATATACATTATGGTGATTTCTGAAAGAATTTAATACCCCTAAGACAGAGGTGTTTCTTAAACTGTAGATCAAAAATCTTATGGTGAAACTATTCAAAATTTTTTACGTTTCTATGTGTAAGAATATACGAATTTAGAGCTCGAAGCCCTGAATCCAAACATGTATAGAAAAACATATATCACCATTCTTGTTTTTGAGATACAGCACGTCAAACATGGGCTGTCGACTTTTACCAATTGTAGCTTAGTAGTGAATAGTTGACCTCTTGAAAAGAAATCGGAACGTCTATGGTAATGGTAATAGGATCTTCGAAGGGTTGATCTTAGATTGTCTGTATATGATAGGGCAATATATAAGTCATAAAGTTCCGGACTGCTTGTCCCATTTAAACTTACTCGTCAGATCTTTCAGCCAATGAGAAACCTCGGTCAGTTATCTCCCTGTAGCAAGTTAGTTATTTATGTTTAAAGTGGAGATTATTTTATTAAAATATAAAAAGAGGGTATTAATATGCTAATTAAAATTATTTCCACTTTGAACCACATAAATCTAACTTGGTACAGGGAGATAACCGACCAGGGTTCCTCATTGAATTGAAAATACTCAATATTAAGATTTCTCCCAAATATTTACTAAATTTTCCTTTCTATATATGAAAATTCCCGCGACAAAAATTTTTTACAACGGAAGATTTGTACATAGATATTTTACTTAAAGAAAAAAAAATAGATGAAAATGACATCGGTAATTTCTTTAAATGTTCAACATTAAAAAAGTTAAGTCTTCTGATTCAAGACTCTGGACTCCATCTCAAACTTTGGGTGTGCTCTGGACTCAAGGGAATACGTGGTTAAACCATAAAAAAAGTATCTACTTTTTGACGAACAATTAGAAATCATCAAAGGGTAAAGAGCCATTTGTCGTCTGATGTGGAAATTTGACGCAATGCAGGGTCTAACCAAAGAAAAAAATAGAGAAATACTGAAAAATAATGGTTTCATTTTATGGAACCCAAGTTACTAATAATGAATAAAGGTTTCATTGCGTAATACTTTTCAGATTTACAAAGCGGTATCTCGCACGTGCATAGCTCTGTCCTTAGCTTGCTTTGGCTTTTGTATTTAAATCATTTTGGTAATTAATTTCTAACAGCTTTTACGCATATTTCGGTTTTTAGTTGATCTGCACTGAAGAGACACAAAGTTTAGAAATAGCAATATGCAGAAACTAACCGGAACTTCTATATTTTGTTCTTAAAAAAACAAAAACAAAAACAAACAAACAAACAAATAAAAAATGTAAATGTAAAAAAAAAACTTAACTCGTGCCTTTCAAATCTAATATTTGACAAAAGATTCACAATACAAATAGAATTCTTTTATTTACGTGCAAATCCAAATCAAATTTAGTATACAATATGTATATGAGAAAAAAATGTTTGTATAAACATGTCAAGGGCACAGATATTACTTAGGAAACTTTTTAAGTATATGGAAAATATACCAAGGAAAGGCAATCCGGTTGGGGAGATATTTCTAGGAAAATTTGTCCACAGACAAATATTCCTAGTGAAATTGATGTCCGGACATATCTTCTTAGGGATTTTTTTCTGCCCGGGCAAATTTTCCCGACGGGCATATTTTACTGATACATAATATTTTACGAAAGGATATGGAGTTAATGAACATGAGACCATAACACATATGTTAACTCCAACTGCAATAATTTTAATGAGCTGTATGGCCTATTCGGAAATTTATTACTCATCAGCAGCACTAGAACCCAAAGGAAATTCATAATTTCAAAAAATTCAACAAAAAAAGTACACTTGTTTTCATCATTATTCATATCATGAAATCGTCATTTTTTCCCTGAAATTTGTGTATTTTTGTTAAAAATAAAATAAACAAGACATCTTTGCTTCAAAACGGCTCTGTACTTCAACTCTTTTTCAGAAAAGGCTATGATATCTTTAAGTCGAATAGATACTTTGATCCATATTCAATTAAAAACCAGGTGAACTTATTGATTTAAATTCCCTTAGCAGATTTTAATTTTCAATAATCTACACAGAGTTTCCTCTGTTCAGTGACATAAATCGAAATATAAAGTTAATAAATTTTTACTTCTTAATCAAGTTTCATGAAAGGTTATTGATGAATAAAGGAATACTGAAATAATCTATTAACAGTTGAATGATCAAGTAATGCATCCATTTGCACGGCTTTCATATCAAAAAATTGAAATTTTGAAGTTATAGAAATGACTTCGAATAAGTTATTGATAATAAATAACATAAATAACAAAATACTGAAGTGACTGTGAACTTAGTTTCTGTAAGTGAGCATTTCGACAAACTTTTGTCTTTTCAGTGCAGATCAAATTAAAGCATAACCATATTCATGCTGTGAGTGTGAAAAATATGTCATTTTTGAAAAGCTTTATTGCAGATAAATCATATAAAATAACAAGGAAAATTGATTTTTCTAAAAAAAGAAAAAAAAAAAATGCTCGGCTACCCCTTAATATTATTTCTAACTACTGTCATCAACAATCATTCCAAACACTTTAAAATGCATTTTCAACAAATCTATTGGTTGACTCAAAATAAAAAAAATTACAACATTGTTATTTTCTTCATATTAAAAACTGGAACTATAAGTGTTTATATAGTTAAAAGTCTAAGACACAAGGAAGGCTTTAAAGATAGCCACAGAGCTGTCAAGGGGGGGGGGGGTTCCAAGAGTGAGACGAAGGCCTTCTGCGGGGATACCCACAAAATGTTTTTTCCAGAGACGCAAAATGGTGCATTTTTCGAGCATTTTAAATGGTCATTGCAAGGATTTTGAAACTAAATTTTGTATTAAAAAGGAAAACAGATATCCGCTAAAAAATTTGTTTTACTTTAGGGCCTTTAGTAGGCAATAAATCAGTAGTATGAAAGAATGTGCAGAATAACCACTAATTTCTGGTTTTATTATTATGAAAAGGTCGTTTTTCTATTTGAAATTTATTTTTCTCGAAAATTTGAAAAGCGTGACATTGAAAAGTAATATGACTTTTAATGCGAATCCAGGCGTACTTATTCTGTACAAGCCAACAACTACCATTACATAAATTTTGCTGCCTTTTTGTGCACAAAACATATGATGTCGTCTATTTCAGCGTAAACACTGTCTTGACGTCGCTGATTTATGTTAATGGAGATTTTCATAAGGCTAGTCGTCATGGTTTCTATTGTTCCTATATTGGTCTAGTTCCGATTTGGGTTATTCGGAACTTCCCGAATTAAACGGAAGTTAGTCATTTAGCATCAGTTGTGTCAACGTTTATATCTATAATCTTGCAATAAAGAAGTTGATAAAAAAACACATTTCGCTACAAAGACCTTATTATTAAGGGGATCCTCATACAAAGCTAAACATGGACATAAAAATGTACTTCTGGGGTAGACCAGCCCATTATCAGGCATTTGTATATAAATATCATGAATTTCAAGTAATCATTAAAACTCGCTACACAATTACGTGCCTCTAATAAGCCTTGTAGAATATCATAATAAGCTTTATTCAATATCCAATCAATAATCTATATCATTTTTCTTAGGGTTTCAAAAAGCATTGCGGAGCAAGACAAAGATTGTAATGTTAAGCGCGATCTGTTAATTGTATAAAAATATTACCAAGAAAGCGTAAAAAGAAGGTCAGTGTGGTCTGTGATAAATAACAGTTGATGGTATCAACAAGGACCAGGATTCATTTTTTTTTCAAATTTTCCTCCAGAATGTCGGGAAATGTGTTCATAAATAAATACTTTCTGTTGTGAAATGCGTTTTCTTGATGGATAACTAAAATACTCCTTTTTCAATGACAAGGCACCTGGATTGGATAAAGACATTTTAATTTTTTTCTTCCTTCAGTTTATGGCTACATATCAGCTGTACACTTTATAGGAGTTACTTCCCTTTTAATGTGTCAAATTAGTTTTTTGCAATGCCTTTAATTTTATTTGGAAATGATTATTAAACCCCACAAACGCTTTGTCATTTCAGAGCAAATAACATCATGCAAAGTAAGTGAAAACCGAACCGTCAGTCTAAAACGAACAATCCAAGGACAATGGCAACTTCGGAAAAACAAAAGACATGACATGAGCACAGAAAATAAAATGAAGACACACTCATATACAAAAATGATCAACACAGGCCCAATAAAAAACCATGAATGAGATCAGGTGCACCGGTAGAGTAAGCAGCTCCTGCTTCTTATAAAGATACCCGTCGTGTTGAACATGTCAACTCCGGTAGTAAAGTCAAATCCGGTGCAAAATTTGTTCTCCTAATTTGTCAGATCATATTTGTCAAAATTTGATGATGTGTAAAAAGCTTTCTTGAACGCAAGAAATTTGGCAATAGCAGTCAGCATTGTATTAATATGTAGTGGTACTTGAATTTTTTTTTGTTATGTGTGAACTCCATAAATGGGCAAAATTTAGCCATATGTTAAGGATCCGGACAAAACTAGAAATTGAGATGAATCGAAATATAGTTATGATATAAAATATCCATGGGCAAAACAGTCAGAGAAATAACAAAGATATCAAAAACAAAATAAACCCAGACTGGATAATTATAATAATATTAAATAAATAATGATAAAAACAGACAAATAAAAACAAAAACACAAATCGAATAAAAATAAGTTAAAAAGCAAAAATTAAATAAAAGACAAAAATGTATACACGGGAATTTTTAATATGGTGTAATGGTCAGACAGACTCTTAAAACAGAGACCAAATTGCTTTTTATCATATTTTATACCGGATTTTTACAATATAAGAATATACTTCGAATAAAAATAGCTATTCAAAAAAAAAAAAATAATGGAATTCTATTATATTTTTAAGGAATTGCTAGAGAACATTGGAATTGATACACAATGTTTTACAGAATCTCATATAGTACTCACCCTCATTTTGAAATTGAAATGTCTCCAAGTACAAAGAACAAATCTGGTACAACACAATGTGTTATTGGATTATATGTTAGGGATAGTTTAAAATCAATTCACATCAGATTGGTCCAGCTCCTCATACAGTTGCTAATTAATATATATATATTATTAAGTATTGATATATATATCATTGTTGTTATTAGCCAATAGGAAACGTCGGAAACGCTAATCTCCAGATCACAGAATAATAGCGAAAATGTAAGTAAAAAATCGATCCTATGTTTTCCCAGGTGAGTTCCAATGACATTCAACACTTCGACTGGAAGCCTTTGTGTCTATTGCGTTTCAAGTATTGGGAAACCACTCAAGTGACTTAGATCTACTATATTATCCTGAAATAGAACTATTGGAAATTTACATTGGTGTTGTAGTCATTCATGTTCTGATATATTATCTCGAAGTGGAGAGAAAATTCCATTAATGAAGTCTGCTTGTCATTTAAAATATACTTTAACGTAAGAATTTGTCATCTATTTCAAAAACTGATATATGTAGATATAATTAAAGATGTAGCAACGCGAGAATATGAAAAGATTTAATCAGAATTTTGGGAGGATATTGCAGATACTTTCACATCGGCCTCGTTCCATGACCTTAATCTTGAAATTGACAACAGAAGTACATTACAAACCAAGTTGTATGACAAACGCGATGACTTTACTTTTCTTATAGTCAACTTCCCTTTTCTTTGTGGCAACATTCCAAAAGTACCAGCATATGGAGTTTACATCTCACAACTCATTCTCTACTCAATGGTTTGTGGTCGTTACAGTGACTCCCTTGATAGAGCCTAGTTGCTTACAAATAGACCAAAAACTTAAAGTCATCACTACAGAAGTTTTACGGCCAACATCACGATCTTGTGGATCATTACGGGATATCTATTTCCCACATACCAACGGATCTTTCCCTCTACAACTAAAGTTTGTTTTTCCTCTATTGGATTTGACTTTACTACCGGAGTTGACATGTTCAACACGGCGGGTGTCTTATAATAAGCAGGAGATGCTTACTCTACCGGTACACTTGATCTCACCCACGGTTTTTTATTGGGTCCGTTTTTTCATCTGTATGTTTGTCTTCATTTTTCTTTTTTGTCCCGTACTCAAGTGGTGTCCTCGTTCTTAATGTTTCCAATGTTGCCTTTGTCCATGGATTGTTCGTTCTTTTGACTGACGGTTCGGTTCTCACTTACTTTTGATGAGCAGATTTTTTCTGATTCCTTTTATTTTATGCTTTGATTCAGAGGTAAAATATTTTTTTCTGTTAACATGCCTAATTCTTTCTTGTTGTTATAGGCTTCAGTGAATCAAGAAAGGCCAGTAACATTATGTTAAGGCGTCTGCAGGGTATTATTTTCCTGTTATAGAAGTTTGTGAAATTTGCTCTGTAGAAACATAATTGTATTATTTTTCAAAATATAAAATAGAATTTTAGGGTCACCGTGCATTTAAGCACGATAATTGAAATTGAAAATTTGAGGATTTTACTTAGAAATGATAGGGAAAATGACTATATGAGAGGAAAGCTTTAAAAATCTATTATAGATTTTGTTCATACTGCGCTAATGTTTTGAAATCAGTATATAGTTCACACATAAAAAGCAAAAATTAGGGGTCACCGTTGAAATAAGACAGAATAATTGTGAAATGTTAATTTCTCTAGTGATATCTATATTAAATTCTTTTATCAAATTATCTCCCTTGCATAATTTCTGTGAATCCAGCAACAATTTTAAAGCTTGTGTGTTTTGGATAATTTTTTGTACTTAAAATGTTGTAAACGTGATTAGGAAAAATAATTTTAAATACTTTGGATTTTCATTTACATTTTAAATAACTATTTTGTTAATTTTTTTAATGAATGAAACCTAAATGAACAAGTATTACACAAACATGGCAGAATATTACCACTGAGACACCTTAAGGGAATGTGAGAATAACAATATTTCGCTTAGGTAAAAGACGGGGGAATCTTTTTCTATTCAAGTCCTTTTATTTCAGCTTCAATTTAAGAACAATCTTCATCTTTTATACCCAAACATATCTGAAAATAAAGAAAACGATACACTATCATCATCATCCTCATACCTGCACTTTAAATTCTACATTGAAATTGCGGACATCTAAAAACAGAACTTATGACAAGGTAATGATTTCCACTTTCAGACAGTGAACTTCCCGTTTTTGAGCAGTGATAATCTGCGGACAACCACGGTATTGGCGTCTTCATGTCAAAAGCATATTATCGCGCCTGTCGTTTATATAGCCACTATATCAACAGAGCGGAATTACTATCTCAGAAAACTTATACACCGAGGTAATGTTGAAACACTGTTGCATTTGTTGCCACCGAAGTTTTACGGTCGTCACCACGAACTAAAATATCGTTACAATAGGGTCTGTAAGTCTCGTCATGTTCTTCACGAGATAAACCGGCAATTCGAAAACGTTTCCCGCCAAAACATGAAGTCTTAGGATTATGACGTTCAAACTTTTGTTTGAGACGTCATTTATCTTTGTTTAGAATGTAACTTCCGGGTACAATTTTGGATCCCGGAAGTACCACAATGTACGAGACTTACAGGCCCTATGTCTCCATTTCAGAAAGGAGAAAAGACATCTTTTTTAGATTCAGAGTTTATTAATAAACTGACAAAAAGAGCTACTATGAAAAAATCTGTCTTTTCATTGGTAGTATGATGGGTGCCACACCCGGAGCAGATTATTCGTACACTGATAATATCTCCATTTTCTCAAAATAAACATAGTTTAACTTTGTTATTTGGATACAAAATATGCCTTATGGGGTACATCGCTTGTCCGGATAAGTTCTCCAACATTTTTTTTCAGTCAGGAAGTTTTGATTTTGCAGTTTAATTGTGCATATATAAAAGATGTGCATAATACTTAGATTTTGATTATTGAAATACTTTAGAAAAATACACATTGTTGAACCTTGTCATTTATGTCTTATAGGGTATAATGTTTGCCAGATAACTCCTATAGTGTTTTTAGCTATGAAGTTTTCATTTTGCAGATGACTTTGCGTATGCCAAAGGTGTGCATACTACATTACTTTCATTTTGATTTTGAACATTTTTTTAGAATAATACACTTTGTAGAACTTTGTCATTTAAGGTAGTTCGATCTTAATAAAAATATCAGACAGAATTTTTTTATTTTAAGATATTTTGTAGGTCTTAACCTATATTTTCCAAAAATAAAATAAAAACGATATGTCACCGATCATCTTTTCCTGTTATCTGGCTTTGAAAATCAGGCCAAATTCAGTATTTTTCAGCAATATTTACAAAGAATATATAGGGAACTGTGAGAACATGCTTATTGTTTATCTTTCATATAAAATAAATATCAGACAGATTTTTTTTATGTTTTGATATTTCAGAGATATATACTTAAGCTATCTGTTACGCTGAAAAAATCTACATGTCACCGTTCGATTAAGAAAGTTATTTGATATAGTTTTCGAAATAGACAATATTTACGGGTAAAGGGAGCTAATTGGCGGGAAAGTGTACGTCAATCTATTCTGACGTCACAAGGAATAGGCCAATACAGAATTATTCCGGCTTGAAAATCAAGTCAATTCCGCATCCGATTCGTGTTACACAAATGCGCCAATCGAATGCGCCCTGTATTAGTGTCGATCTACCTTAAGTGCAAAATATTGCTTTTAGTTTAGTGCATATTGTGTATGGTGCATGGATTTTGCATTCTATATGGTTTGGTATTGTCAGCAGGCTAATTGTACTGCAGAGATAAAAAAAATGTAGGATTATCTGACATGTTTGGGCATTGAGATGTGAGCGTGCTCATTCAGGTTCTATGGTTGACTAAACTTCCGTTTCCATTATAACGTGTGGCTATTTAAGCAATGGGAGTTAATGAAAGCATGTAGCAGCCGATGACCTCGCAGATTGCCGATCCTGAAAATTAAAGAAATTAGCACCTGCTGAGTCGGAAGATTGCTAATCTTGAAAATTAACTCCGCTCCTACCGTATCTTCAAATTAATAATTCTTTCCAAGACCAAATATTAAAAGCTAACTTGTGACATATATTATTAACTTTTTTCAGTTTTTATGTTATAACTATTGTACTTTTAACACTTAGGTCACACAATATTCATTTTCACTTCATGTCGGTTGATAATTTTACGTCGCCTTCAATCTACCCTAACACCTGCACCAAAGGGAAAGACGTTGGTTTTCCTGGGCCGTCTGTAGACTAACTAAGTTAGCCATGAGTACAAAGCAAGGCACAGACGCTAGCAGTAAAATAGTAGCAACATATCCATTGAGACGTCACTTTAGAATACTAGCATAATGTTTATTTAAGTAATAATATATGGTATATGTAGGTTTGCACAAAGTATAAGTCAATTTAAAGTTTTAGTATTGAACTTCAAGTTCATTTGACTCACGGAGCTGAAAGATAATTGTTGGCAAAGGCATTCATTCATAACGAATATACATTCTATTGGCAAAGAAAGGCAAAATCCATTTTCATGCTTGCAATTGGTTACCCATTCATGTGCCCTTTATTGGGAACAGAATCTTTTTCTTCTTCCTCTGTACCTGAAAAGGGGATTACATATCAATTATCTGTACATAGTGAGAATCGAACCTTCAGATAAAAATAAAATAATCCGAAGACAATGGCAACATCGGAAACAAAAACAAACATTATGATAAAATTTGATATTATCACAGGGATTGTTATAAATTGATAAATATGGAACGCCAAAACTGTCTTATGATGTGCACATATAATTACGTGCTGTTGACATATCATTACGTTGGGTCGTGTTTTATTTACGTTATGTCAGTTTATCTTTACGTTTTGTGGTTTTGACTTTACGTTATGTGGTTTTAACTTTACATTTTGTGGTTTTGACTTTACGTTATGTGGTTTTGATTTTACGTTGTGTGGTTTTGACTTTACGTTATGTGGTTTTGACTTTACGTTGTGTGGTTTTGACTTTACGTTATGTGGTTTTCCCTTTACGTTATGTGGCTTTGCCTTTACGTTACGTGGTTTTACCATTACGTTGTGTGGTGTTGTCTTTACGCTATGTGGTGTTCTCTTTACGTGTTGCCGATATACATTGACTCTACGTTCTGTGGTTTTGTCATTACGTTATGTGGACATGACATTATGATGACGAGAAGTGAAAAAAGGTCCGGAACTTTTTAGTCGTTGTTTTTTGGTTACACTAAAGACCTGAACTCGGACCTGAAAACACCTGAAAACACATAAAAATATATATGTAAATTGGTTGACCTAAATAAATATAACTTCTTTATTTTTGGATGGATTTTTAAATTTTTTTGGCATATAGTAAAGCAGAATTATTTTTTTAAGTGTAAAAATAATTTTGAGTTTACTTGATTTTGATGCAAAAAAGCGGACCTGAACGGAGAAACTAGAAGACCTGAACGGAACTGATAATTCATTTGAAAAATATAGTAGTTGGTATATGGTAAACCACCAAAAACTTGGGCTTGATGAAAATAAAATAAATTTAATGTTAAAAAGTAAAAACAGGAATTAAAAAGAGTAAAAACGGCCCAATATTTCGACGTATTAGGTCTTTGTCGAGGAGAAACGTAACTGCAATGATGGAGAAATATGGCGACTAAAGCACAGGTAAATTATGATGATCAGCGAACCGAAAATCGTGATAATACTAATCAGATCTTGAACTTTTTCATAAACGATAAAAGTTAAAATCAATATTGTGATGAACAGGTACAAATTCATAGACGTATGTTAATGAGAGGCTAGGGGTGAATGAATTGAAAAGTATTAAAATATTAAATGAAGATATTAAATAAGTAAATTAAAAATATCTGTGTAAGACTAAACATTATTGAAAAGATAGTTCCTTGATATTCAAGCCTCGAGGTCTGAAAGTACCGAGAAGGTGGATGGCTTTCAGTTCGAGTACTTGTCTGTGTTTCATTGCTCCATCCGTCTTCATAAGAACAGTCACTCGCATATCCGAGACACTGTGATCAGCGAGTCGAAAATGATTGCCGACCGGGCAGTCACTGTTGCTTCTAACAGAGCGTAAATATTCTGCAAAACGGTCACCCAGTCGACGACACGTTTCGCCAACATAAAGTTTGCCACAGCGCGTGCACTGAATGGCATAAACAAAGTTCTCGGTTATGCAAGTGAAGCCGTTTTGGATAGTGAACACATTGTT
>MJUU01033243.1:50248-63142 GCA_002080025.1 Modiolus philippinarum | reverse complement strand
ATCAAACACATCTGCAATTGTTGATGCTGTTGCAAAATGTGCTGACTGCTGTTTTAAATAAAAAGCAGCAAGATCAGCAAAACGAGAAAATTTCTTGACATCCATTGACTGGATGACACCCATGCCATCTCTGATTAACACTGTGTGTGATGGTTCAAATGAGGGAAGTATATGGGATGAACAGGTTTCATTTTCAAGTTCATGGGCGAGATCAGATTTAACACATCGCCGCATTGTGCCATCATCATGAAAAAGAGAGGTAAGTATAGGTCCAATGGGAAATGAGAGCAATTTTTCTACCGTAACATCATCTCTACATTTCTTAAGTGCCAAAGCCCGTCGAAAGATAAGTTCAGGGTTGATGTTACTACTTACAATTTCACCTGACCTGCATTTGAGTTTTGTCTTTTTGTTTATGTGGGAAAATGTTTTTAAGTTTGATCTTTGAATTGGCCCATAAAACCTTCCAGACTTACCCTCAGACAAAGCACTATCAATGAATTTCTTGACCATGGCATTACCGGTATCAACTGCTTTTAAGAGCGATTCCTGAACCTCTTTCGATGCATGAAGACCTGTTGATATATTAATCAATTCACGAGGATATTGTCTAGTGTCGAGGGATTTACCATTTTCTCCTGAAAATGACTGACCAAATCGAAGACTTGCTGTTCATCTCTTTTCATAGAAGCAGGCCTGCATTCATCGTGTTTGTCATCATCCCCAAGAAATAATCCTGATCTCGCTTTCATTTCTGCACTGAAATGACCAACTATATGTCGTGTAAGGTTCCACCTGATCAGTGCAGATTTTTGTCTGGTTAAACCTACAATGCCTCCATTTCCTTTGCTGTCTTTGATGACCGTCTTTTCAGTGGCCATATCACTCCATACCCCATTAAAGGAACCAATATTCTGACGTATGGCGAAAAAAACCGTCGTTAAAGCTTGATTTAAGTTCAGGAGGGAGATCGAGCATGTCAAGTATGTATACAGGAGTCCAACGGGAGTAGTTGTTTCTGTTAGTAACAAATAGAAATGGCAGCAAATTGAACGCACTGAAGTCAAGTGCAATAACCAAACGCCATTCCTCTCAGCCTGGATATTTTGTAACATTACATCAACAGCTTGTAGAAACAGATCCCAGTACTGAAAGGTTGGAGAAACAGCACAGCTCATTTTGCGAAACTCTTTGAGAAGGGGTGAAAGATGTATTTCATAGAAAGAATTGAAATCGGCGATATCCATACTAAAAGAAAATTTATCATCTAAAAAACTACCATAGCACCTCAGTAAAGCATCCCAAACATCATTTGGTATGTTTGTATGATGATCATTTGTCCTATACTATTAAAAAAAAAGAAGACAGACAAACTGACATGACTGCTTCATATGCAAGTGTAAGACCTCGCTCTGTTGAAATGTTTTCCAGAGAGCATTTGCTCAACTGTGAACGACGCATATACACCAGAATCAACGAGCAAATCAGTAAGACCTCCATCTCCCCAAATTTTTCCAATCGACGCTATAAAGCAGGACAACGTGTGGAACCCACCTAATCGTTAGATGTGATCCTGAAATTCAAGAGGCTTTGACCACTTTACCTGCTGTGCAACAGCATACAACTGCTGATCAAAGGTCTGAACAGAAATCCGTTGATCAGCTTTTCTACACATGTCAACACACCATGGTAGTGTACACAGTTGCCATATCGCTAGGAATCTACAATAGGAGCATATGTTACTGCACTGTATGTTGGACTTTTTCTGGAAGTTTCACGATTATATCCTGTCCAAAAAGGAATAACCTGATGATCAGTTAATGGCTGCCATGCAAACAACATGTCTTGAGAGAAGTCTTAAAAATAACCAAGTTTGGTCTGCTGTTTTGGCATTTGGGACATCATAGGAAAGAATCTTTTCATAAGCATCAGAGCGACGAATTCGTTCCATTCGTTCCTTTTGTTTGTTGTAAGGAAGACAACTGATTATGGTAGCCATTGTTTCACTTAGTGGAAGGGAACGCTCTTGAGTACGTTTGATCTTGATATCATCAACAGGTAAACCAGAGGAAAAAGGTTGAACCTGTAGGACAGCCCTAGCCATAGACTGGAACGTATCCTTTCCGTCAATAGTTTCTGTATTGATATCCACGTTGTCCGAGCCTTCTTGAATTAAATTAATTCCGCCGCACGATGAAACAATTCTATGAGGAATATAGGTGCCACTTTCAATTTTGTTAATCTCGTAGTTGTTTGGATCCATGAGCATGATGCATTTGTAATGCCAACCCTAAATGAAAAGGTGTGAAAAAATTTCTATTTATAGAAACTATGCATGCTGCTAATGCCATACACTTGCACAACTTTTCTGAAGATATTTTATAGTCTTCATTTACAGCTACGTACGAACCATCATCCAAAAGCCAACACAAAAACATTTTTAAAGCATATGGCATAATCTCAACAGAATGGTTAATCGACGTGTCGGAAGGCAATGGATATTCATCACTTGGCATTCATCTGCTTCCGTAAAATACCAGCAGCTGCATGAAGTATTTGATCTTCATCGCATACTGTCCCATCAACATTGCTCAGGTCATTGAAACCTACAGAACTCATTTCAGCTTTTAAACGGTTAGCTGTGTCAATGGCTTCAGGGAGGGAAATTGAACTACTATAAACAATATTGGACATACCCTGCCCTTTCTGAGACTGTATGACAATGGAATCCCCAAGCTTTTTTTGCAGATTTTGTTTAAGTCGGTATGTTGTATAGCTTTCCCGAGCGTCAAGGGGAAGAAAAGAAGTAAATTTCTTTAATAAATGTGTCAGATAGAATACCTTTTTGTGCACTAGTAGGTCATCTTTGATTGTAGAAACAAACAATTCAAACGCATTTTCATGTTCAGATTTGGGGAGTTCTTTGTTATCATCATTTTTTATCATTTCTGAGCAAGTATTGTATAATGCATGCTGGATGGTACACAGCATTATCTACAAAACCGTCAAAGGAAATTTTATAAATCATGTCATTGTCGCATGTCTTTGTTGCAACATTTAGTATCTTTTTGATTCGCTCATCTGAAGACATTTTATGAAGCTTTTTGTCTTGTTTAAATGTCTTTTATTTACAGAATATGCAATGGTGAATAAAAGGATATGGAGTAAATGCACATGAGACAAAGTCTCTACATATACATGGTAAAAAACAAGCAAAGGAACAACGCTTCCAATTAGTGACAGAAAGTCTGCTTGATCGCGTCATCGAGCCAATACTTTCTTTACTAGTGGATTTTTGCGTAGAAGTTGTATTTCACATAGATCAGCGTCAAAAAATACTGAAGCAGACAAATTGTGTTTACTTGTGAAAGATTAATAACAACTTTTATGATATTTAATGTTTTCAAGTGGGACATTTTCAATTGTTTTATATTCGTCCACTAGTCGTCTGTAAACTTCATCTTTCCGTTTGTCAACAGCAGAGAGAAAACTTGTTTTCGCTTTGCCTGTTGCTTGACAAACAATACATCGCTGCCAATCAATAGAAGGTTTTCCCTTTTTAGCAGAAGGTGGTGATATTTTTACGGGACTGTGATTGTCCGACATAACTGAGAAAAAAAAACTGATCTTAGTACGGAAATTTAGATATCGTTTTCCGTTACGGGTCTCTAATTAGACATCGCAGTTTATCGACAGAGAAAATAAATACTTAAAATGGCATGTTTTCTCATTAATTGATCAATCAATAAAAAATGTTAATGTTAGAAGACAATTCTAAAACGTTCTGTACGATATATTTAGCAAATACGCAATACATTTATTGTAAACCGACAAGCACACTTCAACATAATGTGTTCGATTAACACGGTGTGCTCGACTAAAAATAAGAGTGCAAAAACAAGGTCGGACTAGTTAACTTTTCCGTATCTCAAAAATATCGCAAAAACCGCATTATGCCAATGATTTTGAATCGCTTAACTTGTGCAATCCGAAGAAATTGATTAACAAGTATTCAATTGATATTGAAAAGCTACAACAATGCTAACATAATTTCAGAAAGATAAATAGATTGACCCGTACTTGCAAGTTATGTCAACAAAAATATTAAAAATACATAAAACTGTTAAAAATTTACATAATCCAATTACGTTTGATAAGTTTCTATATTTCTTAATCTTTTATTTATGTAATGCGTATATAGTTTAGGGGGAATGTAAAGATTAATAAACAATAAAAGCGTAAAAGCACGCGAGGTCACTTCCCTCTTTTGAAATTAATTTCCGAGTTTTATGTCAATTTTACAAAAAATACACCATACGATTTTGTGACGACCGGGTGAAAAAAAAACAGTATAGACATTTACCTTTAATTTTAAGTAAAATTTAGCCGTGTGTTAGGTGGGTGCATTAAAGTCAATAACTAAGCGTCTTTATAAGAAATGTCACTGCACTAAAATAGATGCAACAAATGGTTAATTTGTGTTACTTAACAGATGGGATTATATTTCAACAATGCATAAGTCAACTAATTCTTACTTGCTGAGGGATACTCCGAGTCGTATTAATATTGTAGATAAATGTCACATGATCTTGGGCCCCGGGTATGTCAAAAGAGCTTGGTCAGTTAACATAATCGTATCACAGTTATTATGACCCCTTCTGACTCTGTTAATTAAGCAAATCACATCTGTAGAATATCATATTAAAATACAAAAAATACACAGGTTGCATAATAAGCAGTAAACCTTGTTATGCTGTACACGTGTTTTAAGAAGTAACCTCTCACCAGCAGCATTAAAATCAAAACGTTATGAATTTGTCGGAAAACTTTTTTATCTAAATTAGGAAATATGTATGGTTTGCCATCTTCTAAAATTATAAAACAAACAACTATTATGAATTTCTTTTTCTACGACTAATTAAGATGGAAAAGAAATTCAAATTCATATTTTGTAAATAGAAAATTTGGAAGGCATTCGTTGCTTCTTTAAGAACATAAAGAATAACCATTTATCAATATTTTGTTATTTAAAAAAGGAAGGAAAAAAATTCGGTCATGCTTTAGTTCGGGCTGAAGTACAGTTTCATGTGTTACTTTACAAGGTCAAGTTATGAGACCTCATAATAAAAGCTATTGATTAACTAGCATTCTATAATGAACTTTAAAGAAAAAACTTGTTATTGCTGATTTAAGGGTCAACGATAGAGAGCCCAAGTTTTTTACAATTTTGTTTAAATTTTACAGAAAGTTATGCATAGTTTTTAAAATAATTTTTCTAGATAGATTTTTAAAGTAGTTCAGAAGATATTAAAACTTTTATGAAACCAACTAAGTCTACTTCCATTCTCCGAAAACATTTGATTTTTACGCACTGCATACCATGCTTCCTCATGCTAAACTAAAATCACGAATTAAAAGTATCATTCAAAAAGCCTTTGCCGATTCAAAAATGAAAAAAAGGATTAGTTTATAAATCCACATTTTTTCAAAAACCAATTTAAAAGGAAAAATATGCTACGATGAAAAACAGGTGTGCAGTATGCTTAATTTTCTAATTGATAATATATTTGTTCCATTTGAATGTGCTATTGTCAACAGTAAGTAGGTATACCAATGGCATCGCAGACTTGTTTTTATATAAATATTCTTATGAGAATAAATTTCTTGAGGGACACGTAAAAGATTATAAAATAAAAGATGCTAGATCCTTTAATATCACTTTATTAATTCACTTTTTTACCTTTTTGGGGCCATTTAGGGCTTGCTATATGGTGTGAGGTTCCTCACTGTGTTGAAGACCGTACGGTGACCCCTAGATGCTTTGTTTCGGGTCGGTTTAACCTGGATATGGGATGTTGTCTCCTTGCTATATACCCCATTTCCTTTCTTTTTCATATTGATGATGTTGTTTCCATCAATAACACATCTTTTACTAAATGGATCTCACTAACATATCCGCCACAACTAGAGATAAAGGAAACGACAGAAACTACTAGATAACATCTGTTTTGACTAACATCTCCAATTTGACGAAAATGGTCAGCTCAGTACTAAAAGTTACGACAAAAGAGACTATTTCAATTTAAAAATCATCAATTTCCCTAACATGGACAGTAATATTCCAGCTGCTTTTGCTTACGGAATGTATGTCTACTCAAAATGCAGCAATCGTCTCCTTTTAAAGAGTTTATGTTTTCGCAAACATAAATATAAAGTGTTAGACGTGCATGCAATCGAAGGTCTGCACTAAAATGACGTAAATCTATACTTTTTGTACTTGATGTCTCATTTTAGTTAGGTTGTATTACTTGGCCTGATCATAGTTGTGCACATATGTATGTTGACCAATTGAAGGGGTACATTGAGGCTTATTTTGGAATGATATCAGCATGCATGGTCTGTCAGGTAAGCTGAATATATCATTAGATTGTCAATTATTTGTCTTTTATTTCACGAAACAGAGCTTTATTGTAAAATTGTCCTTGTAACACGTCACTTAATACATTTTATACTCTATTTCAAGAAATATTCCTTTTCCATTATGTTTTTTGAAATATTAAATGTTTTTAAAAGAAGCTTGAAAGTTAAATTTCTAATAAATGTACATTATAGCAACGGATGACAGCAATTCTAAAAATACTGTTTCCAATTAATTTTATATTCGATGACAACCCCGCATTCATTAATGATAATAAGCATGGATGTAGAGTTGTTCGACAATTAGCAATGAATTCCACTTAAACCGATGCTAGGGATCCTATTGAACTTGCTATGTGGTATGAATAAAGCTCATTGTTTAAGGCCTCTTTCTGACTCCAACATGTAAAACAACAATAAAGTGTTGTTCCATTGCTTTGCTGCTTTACCTTGTATGTGTAGAGACTTTGTCTTATTTGCATTACCTCATATCTCTTCATTGTTTGCATCTACAAATTAAAATACAAACTTGTTGAGATATAAACCCTAAAAAATAAAACCCTATAAAACCCTATAAAATAAATAAATCATCGAGGGATATATATCTTGAAGTAACTCAAATTATGATTACAAGTTATAAAAAATGGTATTCTATGTACAATAGAACTTACAACAAAGCTGTTATAATTTCTGTCTCTGTGTGTAATTGTACTTTAACAGTACAAATAAAAAATACCGAAGTAACTGTATATCTGTTTCCCAGATGACAACAGATCTTTCCCTCAGCAACTAAGTTTGTTTTTCCTCTATCGGATTTGACTTTACTACCGGATTTGACATGTTCAACACGGCGGGTGTCTTATAAGAAGCAGGAGATGCTTACTCTACCGGTACACCTGATCTCACCCATGGTTTTTATTTGGTCCGTGTTGTTCATCTGTATATGTGTCTTCATTTTTCCTTTTTGTCCCGTACTTAAGTGGTGTCCTTGTTTCTTAGTGTTTCTGATGTTGCCATTGTCCATGGATTGTTCGTTCTTTTGATAGACGGTTCGGTTCTCACTTACTTCTGCATATGCGCATTTCGACAACTTATGTCTCCTCAGTGCAGATCATATAAAAACATTTGGAAATCCACACACCGAAATATGTTTAAAATCTGATTGAGAAAAAAATTACCAAAATGATTTAATAAGGAAAGCAAAATTAGCTAAGGACAGGACTATATGGGAGGGGATTCTCCTTAGATTAAAAAAAAAATTGTAAATTAAGATGATGAAAGTTTTTAAATAATTCGGTTTTCGCAGCAAAAAGGATGGACTTTATATACCCAAAAAATGCACTTTACATTATACAACTGATTTAAACAAATGTTAATTCGTGTTCATAGTTGTACTTTTGCCATTAGTTTAAATATAATACCGTATACATTTAATCTGCAATAGGTGATGGAAATGGCAATTGATAAGGAAAAAAAAGACAGGCCATTTAAAAAGAATTTGCTAAATTGATTACGTATACGTTTGATGCATAGTTTTGACCCTGAGAAGAAACAATAAGGATTGTTTGTATTTACGGAACCCGAACAATGTTTAAATCTTTGGCATTGAATATTAGGAAACCCATTATTCTTTTGTAGGTGGTGTCGATTATTGCGGCTGAATACACGTTTCGTAAGTTTGAATTGAAAGAGAAATGGATGAAAATTTCCAGGACTAGATTTTTCTTGCTATGTACGATAAAACACGGGATATTCCGAACCTTTATATTGTTTGTCAAGAAAGGCTGGCAAAGGTATTGTTTACTACATCAATTTAGACATGCCATAAATATAAAATTTACAATAGTATATACAATACTCTTCATTGGTGAAAAAATGCCCATAGAAAGATTAAAAAATAAGCTAAAGTCAGCTTTTTGTCCACATCTTTGGAACAAAAAAAAAAAAAACGCCTAGTAGTTATGAATAGTAATCTTTGTTATCGCGGTGTTTGATGTGTCTTTGGTAATTTAATTCTCCCACCTCGGACAAGGGAATCCATTGTTTTTGCGGTGCTAGATTTTTCTGTCTCACACAGGGGGTGTTAGACAAGCTACACGCGTATATTCCAGCCACTTTTTATATCATATCAATATACACAGCTTGGTCAGCTTGAATCGAAAAGTATATAATTGAAAGCATTAAATAGTACATGTATATTGACTACCTTAGAACGACAAAATTTGAATTAAAACACATAAAAATGCCTAAATCGTTGGCACCGAAATAACCCCGGACTAGGACGCGTGCTCCATGCGAAAAGGGAAGTAATTCACTGATGTCAACAATGGCATGTCGATGGTGATTTGTTTGATTTTTTATGCTGAAAAGGAGAAAAACAATCAATTACTAGGCCGAGGATCAAACAGAAAAATCTCAGACACCCTCGGGTAAGATTTCTAGCGTTGCGGACTCAGCAAGCTTCATCCGAGTGCTTCAAATCTTACCCTTGGGTGTCAGAGATTTTTCTGTCTGACCCTCGACCTGGTGTTAGATTCTCATAATTCATTAACAGTTATGTATAAACAGTATGATACATATTTATTTGAATAAAGTTATGCATGAATCAAATGATAGTAAAACTAGTATTATTTGTGATTGGCATCGATATTTCCGTTTGACAATTAAAAATCATTTTTCAGAATATGTTTTGAATTTTTACCGGTACATGGCAAAATCTGACTTAACTAAGTCACTTTTCGATGACATTCGAATTGGTTTAATCAAGCAAATATTCATTGGTAACAAAATTATCAAGGTGATCTGATAATCAAAAATAATAAAAAAAACCATCAAATAATCACCAATAAAACCCACGATAATCAGCTTATATAGATACCTTTAAGATTTCTTTCCGTTAACATCTTTACAACTTCACGCTTCCTTTTGAAGACATATGAAGACAACGTAGTATTTTTCTGGTAATTTCAAAATACATAAAACAAAATATACGCTCAGAAAAACTCGAATGCAACTTTATGATGATACATAAATTTTCGGAAAATAAGGTAGTTATACTACCTGTACAACCACTGTAGTCTATCACCACTGTGGTGTGAGTTCGCGCCTAACTTTGTGAATTGCAAAAAGGGTACATTCGACTTACAATCGTAAGTGATAAGATACGTGTCCGTTACCTGCCCAAGGTCGGTGGTTCTCCGGGCACTCCGGCTTCCTCCACCACTAAAACTGACTGTCATGAAATAGCTGAAATACTACTGAAAGTTAAACTCCATATCAATTAATCAATCAATGCATGTAAAAGCGCTTTACAGGGACAATAAGAAAGTTCAAGGCTAGATTTCCTTTACAGATGAATGGTTGTAAATTAAATTTACATCAAAATATATATATTCGACATTCCTCTATCTCCATTATAGGGGTGTGCATTTCACAACTAGTACGATTCGCACGCATTTGTTTAACTTTTGACGATTTTTTTATGAACGTAACCTTACTATCACAGCTAAGCTTTGACAACAGGGTTACATATTTCATAAGTCGTCGAATACATTAAAACATTTTATAACAGATATGAATATTTGATATTTGAATATGGCGTTACTCGCAAACAGCATATTACTAAGGTCATTTCTAATCCTCGTTTTTACCGAAATGTTGTTTAAAAAATGTCAGAAACTGATTAAAAATCAAGTATAACTGGCACTTTGATTTTTCTTCCGTAGCGCAATAGTGTTTTACCAGCAGATCAGGCTCCTTGATATAGCCGCTTATGAGCTCATTAAAATGGCTGCTGTCGAATACTATCACAAATATCCAAAAAAATTTGGAACAGCTTCTGTCACCAATACTACTGACAAATCAGGAAAAAACATCACTCAAGTAACAATTAAAGTCAATAATACTGACAACAGTAGAGACTATACCATAAATATGTACCATACAACTTCCAACTTGTTGGTTAATGGTAAAAATATAGACAAATTCATACAGATTGACCTGAAGGAAATAACAACTTTAATACAACAATGCTTGTCTGAAAACCAAAACCTAAACATAAAGGCTTTGAATGAAATACTGCAATCACAGCTGCAAAACCTCCTCCATACTGCTTACCCATCACAAGCGGATTCTACCAATATCACTGAATGCTCACTAGTGAAACAAAAAGATGCAGAAAACGACGATCATGAATCAATTGATTGTTTGAAATGTAAACGACCATGCAGAAGCAAAGCCTCATATTGTAATGTAGGCAAACACTGGATTCACTATAACTGTGAAAAACTTACTTCAAGAGAAATTAACGAAGTAGAACAGAATAAGGACGAAAATTACACTTGTAAATTATGCCAACCAAGTTGCAAAAAAGTTATGACAAAAGTAAAAAATACACTTCAATTATGCACTTCTACAGCCAATACAATCTTAGCTGAAGAAAATACTTCTGTAAAAAGAGGAGATGACTTAGATGCATGTTCCGTCTGCAACATACCATGTACAAGTGAAGACCTCAATTATACTGATAACATTCCATCTTGTTATAATTGTATAGGAATAGATGACCAAGACTCAGAAAGTACAACTCCTAAAACATATTCACATTCTGAATCCAACACAAATAACCAAATCCTGGATAATGTGAATGAGGGAGCCCCTGTTCACAATGTGGCAATGCAAATACTAAACGATAGAAAAATCAATACGCCTTCAACAAAAGCACGGGACGACCCTGGACAAACCTCAGAACATCCAACCAGGCTAAATGATAGTAATCAAAATCAGATAATGGAAAATAGAGACAATAATGTTAAAATGCATGAAATGAGACAAAAAGAAATTAAACTGAAAAAACGAGAGGATGAATTGAAGATAAGAGAAAAAAACATTCCAAGATAACCAAGATAGATACATCAGACTAGAATCTTATATCAAAAAATTGGAAACAGAAAAAATAGAAATGGAAAATACCATAAGAACACTGAAAAGAAAAGTTGTTCTACTTGAAGAACAACCCAATACATCAAGTTCAAAAAGTCATCAAACTAATATCCATGAAACACAAAAAGAAACATCAAATAGCGACTTAATAAATGGTATACAGCAGAGAGTTACTTCATATATCTTAAGACAAGTCGACCTGCAAATTCCGAATCTAGAAAATTCCAACAATTTGCCTAAAACGTCGTATATCTGCAGTGACGAAGGTACTCAAACAATGAATTTAGAATATGAAATTCAACCCAGAAATCACCACGAAACAAAACAGAGTTGTAATCCTACTCGTGTGAATAAGGGAGTCCCTGTTCACGGTGAAGTCAGTTCTACACCAACAAATACTGACTACTCAATTAGAAACCAGAATGACAACTGGGATAAAAAACACTACTTTCAGAGTGAAACCAACCAATTTAACAACGTGTATAAGGGAGCCCCTGTACAAAACATTACTCAAATAATATCAGTTATATTCAAAGGACGGGGAGTCAACCTGACCAATCACTACAACCTCCATTTCTAAGAACTCAACTCGCAATCTACCCACAAAATACTCAAAATTCGTATATCTATGTACCTGAACATGCAGTTCCTAGCGCACTACATGGGCCAAACCTAGTACGTGTCCCATTAAGTAATCAGGCAATGAAGTCATGTAAAAGAACTCCTACACCGATCATATATACTCATTCTAAAGGGATGCCAACAAAAAATGTTAGAAACAATATACACCAGACAGAGAATTGTGAAAACGCAAATACTCAATACCAGTGTAGACTGACAACCAACATAAGTAACAACAAACAACAGACAGAGAATTTTGAAAATTCAAACAAGCCTCCTTTTTAGCTCACCTGGCTATAGCCAGGGTGAGCTTTTGCCATCACTTGGCGTCCGTCGTCCGTCGTCCGTCCGTCGTCCGTCCGTCGGTCCGTCCGTCCGTCGTAAACTTTTCTTCAAAAATCTTCTCCTCTGAAACTACTGGGCCAAATAAAACCAAACTTGGCCTGGATCATCACCAGGGTATGTAGTTTAAAAAATGTGTTCGGTTAGTCTGAGGACCAAATAACATGGCCGCTGTTACTAAAAATAGAACATAGGGGTAGATTGCTGGTTTTGGCAAATAACTCAAAAACCGTAGCAGATATCAAAAATCTGACATAGGGTAAAAATGATTAGAATGACAAGATCTACATGCCCTGCAATTTTGAAGAAAATCTGATGACCCATTTTAGAGTTGTTGCCCTTTTTCCGTGAAATTTTCAAAATTTTTATGGTTTTTATTTTTTATTTCAAAAACTATAACAGATAGAGGTTAAGTCTAAATTGCAAAAATGTTCAGCATATCAAGACCTACCTACATAAAAATTTTGAAGAAAATCTGAATACCCTGATAGGAGTTTTTGCCCTTTATTGGTCAAATTTATCGTGATTTTATACATCTTTTCTTATATTTCAAAAACAGTTCGGGATAGAGGT
>MJUU01033243.1:3112-41340 GCA_002080025.1 Modiolus philippinarum | reverse complement strand
TAGTGATCCTCGCGACAGCTTTCAAGTGCACTTGAAGTTCACAAGTGAACGCGAAAATACCCGTCATGGAATAGCTACCAATTCCAAAAAAGTGAACTTCGAGACAGCTAAGAGAACGCGAAGTACACTTGAAAAGTGAACTTCAAGCTCATTTTAAGTGCACTTTTTGGAACGTTGCGTCTGCACCCATCTGTACAATAAGTAAATGTGCACACACATATCTTTTGGAATATTCAAAATGGCCGAGGTTGCCATGGAAAGTGGAAAAAGGCGGGATAATTTTGCCTCAAATTTGATGAATCTTTACAAGAAGGATGTCTAGCACCCAAAGAAATGTTTTTGGGTCTCAGAATTTTCAAATGGCTGCCGTTGCCATGGAAATTGGAAAAAGGCGGGAAAATTCAAAGTGCCTCAAAATGGATGAAACTTTACTGAAAGATCGCCTAGCACCCATAGAATTGATTTTTGGGCTCAGAGCTTCACTTTTATATATCTTGGAAAAAGAAGAGGCATAACATTGTGTCCGTACTTGAACTGTGTCAACATCTGTATTGCGTCAACACACACTTAAATATTGATTCAGAGTTCAATGAGCAGGGGCATAATTGGTAGCCATTCGGGGACAGCTCTAGTTTCTTTTCTGTGTCGTACTTATGTGATGTCGTTGTATCTTTGTGTTTCCAATGTTGCCATTGTCTTTTGGGTTATTCCTTTTTAAACGGTACTCCTTTACCTCATACATCTTAGAGGTCGGATTTCATATAACCGCAAATACATTTGTATCATTGCAGCGCAAAGCATTTTTTTTTCATAAGCCCTTTTAAAACTTGATATCTTGATTCTTTCTACAAAAAGAAATACATGTATATCTCTCCTTCATACGTAGCCTAAAAATTAAAGGCTTTATTAAAAAAATAAATCGTGGTTTTATCTGAATTCAAAATGTATTTCACTGTACGAATAAACCATCTTTGCTTTTTAATACTAAGAAAATAATAGGATGCCTTATTTGCGTTTTTTCAGATCAAAGATAACTTTTGCGTCTGTTGTTATCAAAATAACATCCATGGTAAGTATACGATACTTTTAAATTAGAAACATAATCAACTTTCACTATGAAACTTATGGCTTATGTTTAGGGTAATTCCCACTTCTGCATGAAAGTAATGAGAATTTTAGAAAAGTTTTCTTCAGTAGAAGGACTTAATGAAATGTTGACAATAAGCAAGAAAAAATTAAAGGTTCAAATGCTTAATTGATTTTGAGCTACAAGCAATTAAAAATTTGGCGGGAAATGTCCATTTCTACGTTTAGTATAGAAACTTGTATGTCTTGAAAGTGAAGGAGTAATGTCAATTTCTTAAACTTTTGTTAACAATTCCTTAAAGGTATATGCTTTTAGAAAATAACATAGAAAGAGGGTGTTCATGGGCGAAATATTTTACATGTTTTGGTAAGGAAAAAGACGATAGAGTTCGCATACCTGACCAATTGTCAGAAATCAACGCTGGCAACTGCCTTAAAGATGAAAATATTTACGCTGAAATAGTCGTTATCCACGAAGTAATGATTTTTAATCTGAGATTAGTATTAATAAAACTTACAGCAATAGTAACAGTGGATATAAGGGGGCATGGGGGCATAGAGGGGCGTTCCCTTCTTTTCTACGACAAAGAAAGGAAGGAATTTCGTTTTCATCTTTTTCAACAATCGACTNAAAAAAAAAAAAAAAAAAAAAAAAAAAAAATAAGGATTAACTCCCACCATCGTAGTTTTGTCCTTAGCTATATTTGATATTACTGATTATTCGGATTTCGTTTCGTTTTTTGCATTTTAAACATTTTTTGAAGTTATGGATTTCCTTTGTTTGGGTTCTAGTGCTGCTGATGAGGAATCAATTTCCGAAATGGCCATACAGCTCATTAAAATTATTGTAGTTGGAGTAAACATATGTGTTATGGTCTCATGTTCATTTACTCCATATCCTTTCGTAAAATATTTGCTTGCGCAAATGGGTGACTTCCCTTTACAAATAATAGTGATTATAATTCAAATATTTAAAATTGAATAAAAATGAATTAAGAATACATATTTTTGGTTTAATTTTTATTTTGCAAAACATACGATCTGAGAAAATCTGGTTTAATTTAATGTTATATATTAATAATATAGTTATCTCTGAGGTGCTAAACAAAAACATAAATACAAATTGTAAAATATATAATTATTAATTGAGGCATCCTATCCCAAGTGTTACTTAATGCAGATTGGTAAAAAATCTTACACCCACTATGAAAAACACAGATATATCACATTGCAAAATCACTTAATTCCTATGTCCGATGTGAAAAAAAAAATGTTTGCATTTCTCCTGATCGTTTATTGTTTCTTGTTTAAATAAATAAGGATATGTATGTTTTAAACATTGCTTCTGTTCTACTCTTTCACAGTTTTGGGTGGTTCGAAAAAAAAATAAACACCGAAATCACTGTGAATTTATTTTCTGCATATTCGCATTTCGACAACTTATGTCTCCTCAGTGCAGATGAAATCTAAATGTTTTGGAAGACCATTAAATTTAAGGTGTTCAAAAACTGATAGAGAACAAATGATTAATATGATCTAAATGTAATGCCAAAATCAGCTAAGGAGAGAGCTTTGCATGAGGGAGATACTCCTTAGTTTTCAACAAAATTTGCAAAAGTTTAGATATTGCAAGGTTCCAAATAGAATCGGCTTTCACGTTGAAATATAACTGTTCTATTCTTTTACAGATAACAGGTGTAGGACTATTAGGATTTGGCTTTACCATCATATCGCATGAATTTATTATTAATCCACACATTAGAAGTATCTTTTTCAAGCTGCAGTTTTTCGACTACTATTTATATGACATCATAGTAGGACTGGCAGCTTCGTGTGTGACTATAGGAATAGCAACAATATTTGTTGCTATTTTAGGCTTGGTTGCATCTTGGAGACGATCAAAAAATATACAAGTGGCTGTGAGTATCCTGAATTGTGAATTCCAAATCTATTAATTAAAAATATATAACAGATTCTGCTAAATGTTCAAGCATAAAAAATTCAAGTACAAGTTTACACTTACGAGAAACAAACATTAATATATTGCTAAGCAACAAATATTAACAATTGTTAAAATAGTATAACGACGTTGTGTCTATTCAGATTACGTTCTGCTTGCTCCATTCTTTCGTTGTCTGTGGAAACCCCTTGGTATTATGACTTATTATTATGACCATTGGGCCGATGCCACTGCTGGTGGACCAGAGGTCCCAAAGGGTATTCACAAGACCAATAGTCAAGACTTGTCTGACATGAAAATCTTATCTTGCGTGTTATAGAAATTTACAGTTTTTATCAAAATTCTAACCCCTTAAAAATACTAAGGCTTCATTCCGTGTGTTGCACTCGGTAGATGTCCTTGGTACTGGATTTGGCTACCTATTTCGATATTTTTGGAAATGAGAACTTCTTGTTTGACTACTTTATGGCTTTCCATATTATTTGATTTTAATGCTGCTGATGAGAGGTTACTCCTTGAAACACGTGTACAGCAAAACGAAATTTACTGTTTCTATGCAACTTCGGTATTTTTTTGTATTTTATATCGGAAGTAATATTTTGGTTACCTCGCCTTTTAGTTGTAGCAAATACGTAAAACTGTAATCGAGAGTATAAACAAAACAGTAAATATTTTGATTCTTTGGTGGAATTTTATCAACGCTTAAAATAAATACTATATATAAATACATTTAAAACGCATACTAGTAAGTAAACAACAACTGCAGTAGAATACCGAAGGAACAAAGCACAAAATTACATAGATCAAAGTCTAGAGAAAAGGCAAAATCAAGAACACAAGAAGACGGAAGACCACAGACACTACATGCCCACAAAACACACAACCACTACATATACAACACAAGAAACTAAAGCACAAACAGTGTGAACATTCAAAAAACATAGTGACACTCAGGTGGTCCGGGAGGGTAAGCATGTCCTGCTCTGTATACAGCAGCCGTCACACTGTCAGTGGGTCAATCCAGGGTAAAGTCAAAACCGGTAATGTCAAAACAGGGAAGACGTGAATCTAGCTGAAAATGTCAGTTTTCATTTGTGACACTGACATTTCATATCTATCTATGATGTCGCGGTGACGGCCATATAATTTCTGAAGGGACCAAAGTAACAAGGGCTGAATATATCCCTGAGTCAGTAGTTTTTGTGACAGTGCTTTTGCTCTTTCCACAAAGTCACTGTATGAACTGCACGCTCTACAGTAACGAATTAATTGTGAAATGTACACTCCATATGCTGGGGAGGTACGTATATTGCTGCAGAGAAAGGGAAAGTTCACAATTGGAAAGTCAAAATCATCACGTTTGTCATATAGCCTAGATTTCAGACGTCAACAAACGAAGTTGCAAGACCTAGTTGCCAACGTCCTGCACTCCTTCACCCATCTTTCAAAATTATGTTTTGTCATTTTCTCTCCTTTCAAGACAACGGTAGTAGAATACCGAAGGAACAATTCACCAGATTACACAAATCAAAGTCCAGAGACAAGGTAAAAGCAAGAAAACCAGAAGACGGAGACCAAAGACACCACATGCACACAAAACATACGAACATTACATATACAACACAAAAAACTAAATCACTAACAGTGTGAACTCTCAAAAAACAAGAGTGACATTAGGTGCATTGGAAGGGTAAGCATGTCCTGCTCTGTATACAGCGACGTCACACTGTCAGGGAATCAATCCAGGGTAAAGTCAAAACCGGTAATGTCAAATCCGGGAAGACGTGAATCTATTTGAAAATGACAGTTTTCATTTGTGACACTGACATTTTATATCTATCGATGATGTCGTGGTGACGGCCATAGAATTTCTGAAGGGACGAAAGTAACAACGGCTGAACATATCCCTGACTTAGCAGTTTTTGTGACAGTGCTTTGCTCTTTTCACAAATTCACTGTGTGTACTGCACGCTGTACAGTAACGAATTAATTGTGAAATATATAGTCCATATGCTGGGGATGTAGGTATATTGCTGCAGAGAAAAGGAAAGTTCACAATTGGAAAGTCAAGATTGTGGTCATGGAGTTAGTAGTCTACCTGCATTGGGTTTTATTCTTTTGTTTATTATACTATAGGGAAACGGGACAGATAAAGGGGAGGTTTGGGTACCCATAAACCGGTTTAACCCTACCACTGGTTTTTGCTAGCGCCATTACCAAGTCCGGCTGTCCAGAGTTCCTATCGTTGTTTACGTTTGTCTCATTTGTGTCTTTCCTGTGTAGTTCCTTGGCAGATTATGGCATGTAATTATAATTTTCAGCCATTGTAGATGTTTCCTGTTGTCCCCTTTATTTCATCTACGTGTAAGATACTGGCGTTTGAACAAATGGAAAAATAGCTGAAAGGGAGAAAAATAAGTCTTGTCTGTCTTACAAACATGGGAATTAATCTAAGTTAAGAGTTTGGCATTTATACGTTTCGCATAAATTCAACTGCTTCAAATAATGAAATTGTCTATGAATTGTTCAATCTCTGTTCTTTAAGTTGGATGTAATTTTTTTTTTCATCCTGAATCTTATTCTATGGCTCTCTTTGTGGTTTATTCCAATGTTTATTTGAATAAATATCAATATTAATGTTGGTTTGATTTGGCCAATTAAATATCTAAATTTAAAAAAAAATGTTCAAAACTAAGGAGTACTAGTATCTCCCTCTTGCATAGCTCTGTCCTTAGCTGATTTTGGCTTTTCTATTTATATCCTATTGGTTATTTTATTCTCTATCAGTTTTTACCCATATTTCGGTATATAGATTTCCTATATTTTGATTTTATTTGCACTGAAGAGACATTAGTTGTCGAAATGCGCATATGCAGAATCCAAATTAACAGCATCTTCGGTATTGCGCTATTTATAGCCACTGGGTCGATGCCTCTGTTGGTGGACTGTTCATCCCCAGAATATTCACCAACCCAGTAGCCTGTACTTCGGTGCTTGCCCGAAAACCGATTTTATCTGGAAACTTGCAATATCTAAATTTAACAAAATTTGGTTCAAAACTAAGGAGTATTTCCCTCTTGCATAATTCTGTCCTTGGTTGATTTTGGCTTTTCTATTTATATCTTTTTGGTTATTTTATTCTCTATCAGTTTTTACACATATTTCTGTATTAGGTTGTTCTAGGTTTTGATTGTATCTACACTAAAGAGACTACATAAGTTGTCGAACTGAAGAGACATAAGTTGTCGAAATGCGCATATGCAGAATCCAAATTAACAGCAACTTCGGTATTACGTTATTCAAATAAGCAGGTGAATTTTGCGATATTCTTATTTTTTTTCTATAAAACGGTATATATTGATGTAGACATTCAGAAGGTTCTGTTTTCTTGTTTCGCCAATGTTAAGAAAAGGAACATACATTCCTTAAAAATTGATTTCCTAAAATTTTACTTATTCCTTAAACTGATCAACGATCCTAAAGTATGAACATACTTAGTATGTTTTGTAAAAATTTCGGTCAACAAATGACCTTCTTCGGTGTCTTGCTTGAGTATTAATATATGAGAAAGCTTCTTTGAATATAACCTTGACATTATACAAAACAAGAAGAAATAAAAGTTTCAGGTTGATTGATATATGCGAGCTACTAGGTAAAACCGTTTTACAAAATTTCCGTTCAGGGTAAAATATTTGCCAAACAGGACCACAGAGGGGTAAGACAAATGTAAAAGGCAGCATACACTGTAGCTCCAGTGTGTTTTTCTCTAGCAAAGCAAGATAAAGTTTATTAAATATTAAGCATAAAAACAGCGGAAATTGACTTCCATTGTTTCTTACAAGTAAATACATTCTAGGTTGTATGGGGATAAAACATCAGTTAAAGTCCAGATTAATAATGCTAATTAGTCTTTGCAAGTAGAGATATAAAAACAATATACAAATTTTACTTTGTCCGAGTGTTTTTTATTTATAATGTATTGTCGCAATATTGAATATAAGAAATACCGAAGTTGCATAAAAACAGTAAATTTCGTTATGCTGTACACATGTTTCAAGGGGTAACCTCTCATCAGCAGCATTGAAATCAAATAATATGGAAAGCCATAATCCAATATTAGAATTAAAAAAATGACTCTCAGTTTAACAAATTTGGACATATTCTGCCTGCTTTGAAATATTTTTGTTTTGAAGATGTGAATTCACAGTTGAAAATTTCAATATCGGTATCGTTTTGTAGAAAGCACATTAAACTCGCGTGTAATGGACAGGGATAACAAGAACTGATTATAAGAATAAAAATATGTCAGTCTAAAAGGACATTTAATATTTGAATTGACAATGTATTGTCAACACTGTAGATACACAATTATGTTATATTTACTCTAGAATTCAGTGCGAATGTCATTTGTAATCGACAAAAAAAAAAACTTCATTGCAGGGTACAAAAATCTAGAGGTGTTTGTGTTTATTGCTTCGTTTTCAGTGTATCAGATGAAAAGGGGCTAAATAACTTAGCTTAACATTTTAGATATTTTAGTTTATCGGTAATTTAGCATAGTTTCCTTTGATGTCTACGCGTAATAAGTTCAATGCAATAATGTAGGCGACTACCAACTCGTGATACAAGAAATTATCATCTGTTGGTCATTTGTCATGCGCGACCGCACCGCCGAAGAATATACCAAACATTTTGGCCAATCAGGATTTACTGACCACAACTCATGAATATTGAAGAAAACAGCTTCACGGCAATACACAAAGGTCATGTAAGGTTAATAAACAAAGATTACAAATGATTTACATTAAAGTATAAATTAAAAGGTGTTGATTTCTTGTTTCCTTTTTTGTAACACAAAAGAAACAAGAACATGCATTCAAATAAATAAAACAAATACACAATTTAAAAAAGCGTCTGCTACGATATTTGTGCTAATATCGACGACTACAGCTATCTGTTTGATGAGTTCTTAGAACAAACAAATGATTATGATCCGCCAAATATTGAACCAGGAAATTGCGACATTTATTATCCAACACCATCTCTAAATTATTATACATTCAAAAAAAACAACCGTTGCGCCTTCAACAACTCAGGTTTCCGTTCCTACAGTAACCACTGCTCTGTCCGCCGAGACAGCTACTACTAGCACTGCTTCTGACCAACAGTATCTATCAAAGTTAGACTTTCTTAATGATACATTCGAAGAAGTTGACAATGAAACATCAAATGAAGTTGAAGAAATATTAGGCTTGTGTGAAAATTCCAATCAAATAAATCAAAACATTATCCCAACTTCCAACTTTTCTGAAAGATTCGTTGCAAATGATGAAAATCAAAGACAAACATTTCTTCAACAAAATGAATATAAAAACACACATCGCAAAATGATGACTACACTAAAAACTCTACGTAATTTTTTAGTCAATATAAAGTTTGAACACAGAGAGCTTCAGAACATCCCCCCTTTTCAGTTAGATCAATATTTGCAAGAGTTCTTTATTTGAATTAGAAAAGAAACCAAAGAATCAAATATTTCTGAAAATTCGAATCAATATCAGCCTGGATCCCTCGATGGTTTTCAGTCAATGATTAACAGGTACTTGAGAATAAACAAATATGGACATGACATTATAACGGATCCCCTATTTACAAAATCAAGGGAATGTCTAAAGGCTAAATAGAAAAACCTGAAACAACTAGAATGGGTAATCGACCAAATGCAGCCGAAGCTTTAGATTCAGAGGAGGAGGATGAACTGTTTGAGTGTGGTGCATTTGGTGCAGATAATCCAGACAGTTTGATTTCAGCCCTCTGGTACATGAACACTGTTCATTTTGGTTTGCGCGGTTCCCATTAGCATCGCCAGCTTAAATGGGGGGATGTTATTCTGCAAACAGAGCCGTCAGGGGCACAGAAACTTGTTTATAACGAACGCGCAACTAAGACTTGGGATGGAACAAATACTAGAAACACTAGGGCATACGCCCCAAAATCATGGGCTAATGAAACTGATGAGAGAAAATGTCACGTCAAAATATACTTGAAGGTAAGCTTTTTTGATAAATTACATCACAAAAAACCGATTTTTTTAAAAGGTGGTATCATTTTGTCATAGTGATTGTTTCATTCATAAATGTTGGGCATACTGCAGTACCGTATTTGAACTATTAAACGCAAATGTCAAATAAGTGTCCCAAGTCAAAATATCTGGAGAAATATTGCAATTACTGTGGAAAAAATCTTTCTTGATGGAGAAATTAAACATGAGCATGCAATCAATATAATCAATAAAATTGTGGTTAGTATCATACAACATAAAACAATACAATCTCTATTGCAAGTAATCAGACCTGTCCGGACACTAAGAAGTGCTACAATTTATTTCAACGTAACACAAAAAAGTATCCTGAAAGTATCTGACTCATTAAATCTGAAATAAGAATATGAAATTAGGAATATGTTATCTCAACTAACAACAGGCCACACCTAATTGAATTCTTGCTTTAGGAAAAATTGTAGTAAGCTGAAATTCGTAAAAATAGTTTAAAATAAAAAACTGTTGGTAATTATTTTACTAAATTAAGACTAGTAAAAATGATAAACCTTTTAATAGCAATAATATGTGATGATAATCAATATAAAATAAGCTTAAATTTCTATTCCATTTTTGATTAACACTCTAATTTCAATAAAACTTCCTAAGTTCTAGACTTCAAATTGGAGTGGCCTAATAAAAAAATGTGGAAACAGAAAAGTAAATAAACAGTCATGCAAACTCCGATTTTTTTTTCTTTTTCAGTATCTAAGTCAGCGCCCTGCGGAAATGATGAACCCAGATTCGCCATTCTATCTTGGCATTAATAGAAACCAAAATGCTAAATTGTGGTACAAGGGCCAACCTATGGGAGAAACAAAGCTCAACAGCTTAATGAAATGTGCAATCCAAAAAACTAGTATTGACAAAAATAAAAAGTTAACGAATCATTCCGGTAGAAAAACGGCAATAACTCGCCTTTTAGACGAAGGTGTGGCATTAACATCTGTTCAGCAACATTCAGGACATAAAAGCATGGCTAGCCTATACAATTATTCCAAAAACAGTTTAAAAAAACAAAAAAGCATTTCAAATATTCTAAACCGAACAGCAACAGTCTCTGATATGTCAGTCTTGGAAAACTCCAAATCCACACCGTCCCCATCTTTAGCTCCAACTGCAATGATCGATCAATCGGAAAATAACACGTCTGATAATTGTCCTTCAACAAGCAAAGATGTGAACCAAAACAATAAACCCCAAATGCCATGTGCAATGACTGGCATGAATTTTGCAGATGTTTTCCCTAAAGGAACAATCATACAGGGAGGAACATTTAATTTCAACTTCAATATGGGTTTTGAAAATGGCAATGACAAGGAGAATGTTCCTCCACGCAAGAAAAGGAAGTTTGTTATTGAATCGGATAATGACTAACTATGGACCGAACTGAAAATTTACATAAATTCTGAAATTTAATGAAAATTAACAATTTCAAATGTTTAAAACTTCAAACTGTTGATTTAACAAAATGTGAATTAAAATTACATTAATTTTCTCAAACTTATTACGTCACGATACTGCCCTTTTTGTCAATTTTTGCCCGAATCCCAAGAGCAGTGGCCCTACATTCCCCTAGGAATCAGATAACCAGTTCTAGAATGTCACAGCGTAGTTTCATGTAAAATGCACGGCGAAAAATTTCGCTACCAACAGTTTTGTCTTTTTGATGTATTTCCTGGTCCCTTTTTATTTGCAATAGTGGGTTGGTCACATATAAATTCGAGATCATGATGACGGCACATGTAAAAATACAGTACGTGACCACGCTGAAACACCGTCAAAGCGACAAACAAATACATAACAAAAGATGTTCGTCATTGAAAATGCATTAAAATAGTATCCAAAGCAAAAATTCTACCTTTACTTATTATCACATGAAGCTGTCATTTGTCCCAGGTCAACATTTCCATTCATTTCAAACCTAATTCTTCGTTCACCTTGTCCGGCCGCCATCTCAAATTTAAAATGAAACGATTAGTGACGTCACGTTAGACCGCACTACGCATAAAAATTCGACGGAAAATAGTGCAAACTTTTTGGCCTTAAAACAAAATGCAAAGTAAAAAACAAAATATAAAAATTGTAAAAAATGATTAAAACAAAATAAAAAAAAAAACATTTAGAATTGAAAAATTACCGATAAAAAATTATTAGTATTTTTGTTCGCTCGACAAGGATTATCAGGTCAATATCAGATTCGCCCTACGGGCTCATCTGATATGGACCTGATAATCCTTGTCTCGTGAACAAAAATACTAATAATTAATATTTATATGCAAATTTGACTGAAGTTGTTGTTTCAAAATTTAAACTTTTATTTCAGAGTACGTGTTTTTCATTTCTTCTTCAAGTACCAAGAATAGCATGCTTCATATTATTTGTGGCTTTACTTGGCAAGGTCAGTCTCTAAAACTTATGGACAGATTTTATAAATACAGAAATACAATAAAAGCAGGGAATATCATTCTTTTGAAACTATCTGTTATTTTGTTTGAGTAAAACGTTTTGCCGCGAATAACTAAAACAAGATATAATCACTTTTTGAAATAAATTGTGAATTGCCCTAGTAGTATATATATTTTTATAGATTAGTTATATTAAAAATCTAAAAACCAATACAGGTAGTTGCACTGACACAAAATATCGTCATGCATAAGACCATTATCATGATTGTAATAAATATGTATATTTCAAAGGGGAAAATCAATATGATTAAGCCTCAGTTATGATTTCCAAACAGACTGAACTTGAAAACTTGAAAAGAACCTCTACTTTTTAAATGAGACCAGACTGGTTTTTGGTTACAAAGAAATGCATAAAAATTGTGAAAAATAGTCCTTTTTAGGTAACAGAAGATACCAAGCCTTTCGTGGCAGTTTGAATATAACTGATTTTTCATTTTGTTTCAAGGTTAACAATGAAAGGATATTGAGTAAATGTACATGAGACAAAATCCTAGAATACATGGTAAAAACAAGAAATGGGAACAACGCTTTTATTGTTGTTCTTAATCTTGAAGTCACCATAATGTCTGTATCAATGAGCTCACAGTAAGTAAAGAGTACATTACAGTTCAATATAACTATGTGCAATCTTTGTAAGCATTTTTAAAACTAAATACCCATACAAATTACTAATATTAATTATGGACTTGTTTGTGCTATAGCGTTTTAGTAGTTTATTGATTTTCATTATTCAAAAATATTTCATAGGCTATATAGCTATAAAGGAGGCTGAGAGACTATTATTTAAACAAAGGTAGTAGAATACCGAAGGGACAAACGAGTAGTATTTACAAAAATCGAAGTCCAAAGACATGGCAAAAGCAAGAACACAGAAAACAGTGACATTAAACAGCTACAAAGCAAAGAAATGAAAAAACACAGGCAGTCACAGTGTGGTGTGAACTCCCATGAAACTGAGGGTGACAACAGATGCTCCAGAAGGGTAAGCATGCCCTGCTCTGTTAACAGCACCCGTCACACTGTCAGTGAGTAATATATGTTTTTTAAAGATATGTTAGGTAGCTGATCGGTGAATGAAATTCTTTAACCCTTAGAGAAAACCAAGGCACTCACAGTGTGGTTTGATTGCCAAGGTTAAATTTTAAAAAACTGTTGTAATAACTTAAATGTGTTAATTTGAAAAATATACACTTTTTTGATTTCCTAATATACTTTTCTATTTAGATATTTTTGGTTATTAATACTCTATAAGCTTTTTCACGTTTTTCGGTTAATAGAGTTCCAAATGCTTTGGTTTGATCTGCACTGATGAGACATAAGTTGTCGAAATGTGCATATGCAGAAAATAAATTAATAGTTACTTCGGTATTTTGTTATTTATTACCACTGGTTTGAAACCAATAGTCCCCGAGGGTATTCACCAACCCAGTAGTCAGTACTTCGGTGCTGACCCGAAAACCGACTTTATTGGAACTAGCAATATCAAAATTTTGTTAAAAACTAAGGAGTATCTCCCTCACGCATAGCACTGTCCTTAGCTGAATTTTGGGCTTTCTATTTTTCGGTTAATAGACTTCCAAATGCTTTGGTTTGATCTGCACTGTTGAGACATAAATTGTCGAAATTCGAATATGCAGAAAATTAATTAACAGTAAGTTCGGTATTTTGTACATAACGAGAATTTATCATAACATTTACGATTCAAATTGTCGGCAATAAATGTCGTTCAGTTCGAAAAAGTGGTATGTCTTGTTTTTTTTCTTTTTTTACGTTGTCCATATATAACCCTTACTTGATACATAAACTTTCGTGAAAAAAATATAGTGATTTTGTATAATATGTTATAAAAGAAATGTTTTATGTTTTCACAGATAAATGACAATTTACGCTCTCAACTTGAAATACAACAGTATGGATACTATCTAAATGGTAACATTAATGAACTAACTAAAGACTGGAATTTTATGATTCAAAAAGTAAGAGTTCGTGATTACTTATTTTATCATAATTCTACCCTGAAAATAATCGACTCAAAATAGAAAGTGAACATTTTTTGTCAGTGAATGTTACTCTTTTATATTTGTGCTGAAAGGTTTTTCTTCTTTTAACGCATAGACTTCATAAATTCTTTTAGTAAGAGTGGATGGTTCAAGGGAAAAGCATAAACCAATTTTTCGACTAAGTTCCCATCGGTGCTTATATTTGTTCTTTGTCTTGTTTGTGTCTTCCTTGTGTAGTTAGATTGTGGCATGTGACTGTAATTTTCAGCCATTGAAGATGTTTCCTGTTATCCCCTTTGTGACATTTTGGTCATTCTCCCATGTATCTTATTGAAATTTTTTTGCATTAGACTGAATAAATGAGTTAATTACACATTACAAATGGATGACAGTGATAGTAAGAACACTTTGCCACTTTAATTATGTTTGTTGACGATCCTTCATTCATGACCAGAATTAACATGGATGTAGCGTTGGTCGACATTAAGCTAAGCATTCCGCTCAAACCGGTGCTGGGGGGACCCGTATTGAATTTACTATGAGGTATGATGAACTTACAATGAGGTATGAGCTAAACTCATTGTTGAAGGCCTCATGGTGATTTCAAGATGATGAACAACAATAAAAGCGTTGGTCTATTACTTGGTTTGACCATTCAATAAATATGATAACAGGAAATATATTCAATGGCTGAAAAAAATAATTACACGCCACAACTTGCCAGGAAACCGCACAATAAAATAAAAAAAACAAGACAATAGACAAATGAAACAACAATAGACACTAGGAACAGGCTGACTTGGCACCGGAACTAGCAAAAGTCAGGTTTGGGGTAAAAAATGCAAGAAGCTCATAAAAAATTCAGAAAACACTGAGAAGTGAGCTAAATTCTTTACGTAATAGTGGATAGCTTCAATAATGATTTGCTCAAGTTCAAAACGACCCCCGCACAGGTTGTTATGGAACTTATTGCTAGATCAGCATCGCTACAACCATACTATTACGTTCACGGAAGTGGGATCGTCAACAAACATTTAATTAATTCACTGACAAAGTGTGTCATCTGTTTCCCGACAAGAGACTAATAGACGAGAATCACAACATTTAAACAACCACAGGGCACACATCAAGAAAACTCGGCATTGAAAAGTAGGAAGATTTGGGCACTATAAGCAAGTCATCAAAACAATGATTTGAAATAAACAAAACTAAATTTTGAAAGTGTCATAATATATTCATATGTGAAATTATCCCAAGAACAAGTACACCATGACTAAAAAAATAGAGAACATATATCTTTTTCTCAGGAAACGTTTATACGGACTCAACACTGCTGGAGAGACAAACTTCAGACTTGAATAACAATGAGAGGATATTGGTAAAATACACATGAGACAAAGACCAAGCAATGGAACAACGTTTTTATTGTTCTTCTTTATCTTGTTTTTCATCATATCTTTATGCATATGTCGTAAATAATTGTTTTAGTTTTTGTAGGAACAATTGAAGATGATATTATCAAATTGCTTATAATACATTTTTAATATTTTACTTTTCAGCTAGACTGCTGTGGAGTCAATTTGAGCAATGACACATTCACTTCCACACGGAAAACATTATTTTGCTATGAGAATGCAAATGAAATTATTGCTTATCCAGCGGAATATTACAACAATTATGATAATTTAGATTTCGCAATTGGACGGGGTGATTTACGTAGTACGGTATGCATTACAAATGATAAATATTTAAGTAAAAATCAATTGAATTATAACAAAACAATCTCTTTTTAGCATAGAAGGAGTAATAGCAAAATAAAATAGATAAAATAACAGTAGAAGTAGTATATAACAAAAATGACAAGTCCAGAGACATGTCAAACACGAGAACACAGAAAAACAAAGACAACAAACAGCCACAGAAACTAGAAAATAATTAAGAAACTAAAACATCAAAACATAGGCACTTTATTCCCTTAAATCTTTCGACTGATATCAGGATAGGGCCTTCTTGCTCAGTAGCTCCCTTCCTTCAAAAGTAACTTTTTATGTGACCTACACCTTTGACTTGACCTAATATTTTGGCATATTTAATGTGTTTGGTCTGGGGCATGATATACAAACCAGGCGAAAATCTGACAAAGCAAAATTAGGCACACTTTTGACCCTATGTTTCTTGAAAACAGTAAAACCTACCTCAAATCCATCGACAAGCTACTTTTCTACAAATTTATTACCAATACGATAAATAATAAAGATTCCACAGCAATAAACATCCAATTTTATCCCTTTTTGGGGCCCTTTTTCGTATACAGTAGGGTTTGGGCTTCTTTTTTGATTAATGTCGCTGTTTTACATCATATAAAATGTATAACCAGAGGCTCCCAGGAGCCTGTATCGCTCAACTGTCGTTCATTTGCCACAATCAAGCTAACATTGTAAGTTATACAGTGTAACTTCAGTTTGTCCACATTTAGTAGATCGAAAACCACCAATATCTTGAACTGTATTTAAAGTCTGTTCATTTTTAACTATATTTCTTTGTTGCGCTTTTCTTTTTTTTTTGACAAAAAAGTTCTTGCTAAGGACCACTTTTGACACCAGTTTTGAAGTCGAGACATCATTTTGTAAATGGCAGTCAACGAAAATTTTTAACATCATATTTTTAAGTTACGACATCAATATCTATTTGGAAACCAAATTTCATTGAAATGGCATACCATGTTGAATTTTTCCGCCTTTTTTGGACAAAGATTTGAAAATGGCAGTCAACAAACAATTTTCAACACCGGTTTTAAAGTAACGACATCAATATCTATTCGGTAACCACATTTCATTGAAATCAGACAATGTTGAATTTCTTTGCCTTTTTTGAAAATGGCGGTCAACGAACAATTTTCAGCACCACTTTTGAAGTCGCAAACATCAATATCTATTTGGAACCAAATTTTATTGAAGTCGGACAATGTTGAATTTTGCCGCCTTTTGGCAGCCATTTTGAAAATGGCAGTCAACAAATAATTTTTAACATCAGTTTTGAAGTTGCGACATTAATACCTATTTGGAAACCAAATTTCATTGTAATTGGACAATGTTGCATTTTCCCGCCCTTTTTGGCGGACATTTCGAAAATGGCGGTCAACGCACAATTTTCAACACTAGTTTTGACAGTCGCAACATAATATCTATTGGGAAATCAAATTTCATTGAAATCGGACAATGTTGAAATTTCCCGCTTTTTTGGAAATGGCAGTCAACGAACTATTTTCAACACCAGTTTTGAAGTCGCCACAGCATGGCAAACATTTAATCGTTTTACGCTTAACCTTAATCTTCCATAGTTTTGGAAATAAAATACGAAAAACCCGAAAATTTAAACAACAAATCGGTGAAGAAAGGGCAATAACTCCTACAAGGGTTTATGAGGTTAATTTTCTAGATTGGTAGATTTTGATATGCTGAACATTTTTGCAGTTTACATTTGACCTCTATCTGTTACAATTTTTGAAGTAAAAAATAAAAATGCAAAAAATTTGAAAATTTTACGGAAAAGGGGCTATAACTCCGAGATGGGGTTTTAGATTTTCTTCATAATTGCACGGTAGGTACATCTTATTATGCTGATTATTTTTACTCAGTCAGATTTTTGATATCTTCAACGGTTGTCGAGCTATAAGCCAAAAACGGCAATTTACCCCTATGTTCTATTTTTAGCAATGGCGGCCATTTTGTTTGACCAGCCGACTAATCGAACACAGTTTTGAGAAACCATTCCCTGGTGATGAAGCAAGTCAAGTTTGATTACATTTGGCCCAGCGGTTTCAGAGAAGATTTTTGAAATTGTTGACGGACGGACGCCGGACGAAAAGGGAAGGCAAAAGTTCACATGGCTAAAAAAATTGCATCAAAATCTAAACAAAAAAAAGACAAATAGAAAAAAAAATTTAGTCATTTGGCCTCTATAGGGCCTCTTGTTTCCGAGAAAACGTTAAGTGCTACGTCAAATGTGTTAACGTTCTCTATCTGCACATTTTTTATAATTAATTAAATGGAGCAAACCCAGACTCTATACGATGAATAATAAAGACTTGAAGTCAATTATGTAAAAATCACCAAATCTAAACATTTTTCTACAATAGAACTGATTATTTTTTTACATATTTGTGTTTCTCTTAAAACGTTTACACCTTCCAATCAAGAAAGGCAAATATTATAAGCTTAAACATTATAGCAAATGTTCGGACTCACGGATAGTCAGACACATAGACAGACATGAAAATCTTAACATTTTTTACCTGTTACCGTAGAACTGATTAATTACATATTTGTGTTCCTCTTGACGATCCTCTTAAAACGTTTACACTTGCCATTCAAGGAAGGTAAAATCTTGCATAGCTGAAACATTATAGCAAATGTTAAAGTTTCGGACGCACGGATATTCAGACAGACAGACATGAAAAAACCAATATGCCCCCAATGCTTGATTAAGGGATTAAAATCTGACATATCAAAGGTTCCTTTTCCTAAACCATTTATATTGATGTTATTTTTAGAATCATCTGATGTAAAATGACCAATGTTTGAAACCCCTTATTTCAAATTTATTCTGACTCATTTCGCCTTTGTAACCACTATTTTCTTTAACAGTGCGACATAAATGTACTTCTAGATATTTATCGGCTTTTTTCCTAATATATCTTTTGGCCAGTGTCTTTTGTACGGTTGAAAGCACAACATTTTGTTTTGAAATAATTGGTCAATTTTTTTCGACAGACATGTACGTCAAGGATTCATTTCATGATCAGAATGATGATTGGATGGTTTTCTGCCATTACCATGTTTCAAGTCATTTTAGAGGTACATGTATGTTGATTTTTGATATAAAACAACGTAGCAAAACAAATAGGTAGCAATCTTTTATTTCCTTATGTTAAAATTGTACATAAAAATGCGCATCACATTTGTTCTCTACAAACCTTCTTTCTTAAAATTTATCGAATGATCAAATATTAGTCAAAAATTTGATCTGAAGAAATAACTTCACAGTCCATTTGATTTACGGCCAGCAAAATCACGATTTCGTATATAATGCATTTTTACATTCCATCCAACTTGCTGGATTTTTTGACTGATTGCACCTGAATTTACATAACGGTCTATATTTTAACAGTATTTTTGAGTGGGGGTAATAACAAAATTACCAAAAACAGTTTCAAAAACCCAAGACCATGAGACAAATAAACAAATCAATTGGAAACCATCGGAAAAAATGTCCACCGCAATGGTTCTGACTTGTTACAGGCATTTCAAAAGAAATGGTGGGTTTAACCGGTATTATGGCATGCAACCCTCCCCCCTTTTTCCATTGCGGCAGTGTCCGGCAGCAGCTATTGAAGGGTCGTAGGCAGTTGAAAGAAATGATCATCTGAAATACTGTAAGTCGCAACTATTTCACACTTATACTGTACCAACGACGAAACATCGTTCAGGAGCGACAGTTTGTACATACATAAAACCTAGAGGCAGACATATCTTGAGTACTAGGCATGGTATTGTAATAAATTGAAAACACATGGCTCAACTTCCGACCTGGAGCAAAGTTGCTTTTTGTAAATGTTCAGTTTAAACATCGGTAAAATAATTTGAACACGGATACACGTAATGTAATTACCAAAAATAACATTTCAAATGTGATTTTATTGAAAATGTTCGAAGATCATCTACTCTAAAAATGTGTAATGAAGTCACTTGTATTCAAAATGTAAAGAAATCACTGTGAATTTCACTACTTTAACAATAATGATAGTGTCCGTAGAAAATTTCTATTAAGTCTTGAGTAATAGTTAAAGTATTTGCGCGCCCCTTTTCTTACGAAGCATTTTATTTCATATAATTACTCAAAATATTAAAAATACAAAACTTTATATGTGAAAAAATGAAAAATGACATCCCGTCATCAAAATAGAATCTTCTACGCATGTTTATTCATCGGATTAATAAGGCTATATGCATCAAATTGATATTTTAATTTCTTTTTTGTTCTACATGTGGAAAAGTTTTCTTTTATATTGATCTTGTGTCAGATATTGTTTACTTTTATTATATAGATACCCATTAGATTGTATTTCAAAAATTACCTGAGTTATCTGTCTGTTGTCACTTTAAATTTATTTCTTACATTCTATTTGCCAACTGCTTATTGTAGCTTCGGGTTATATCATTGTTGTTTGATCACCTTGATATCACAGAAAAGAAGTGTAGGTTCGATCCTTGGAATTTTTTTCTGCGTGAAACTTGTCTTCATCTAATATTTAGATGAAGTCAGAGTTAAGCATACGACATATGAATGAATATGCATATAAAAATACCAAAATACCAAGTTGCATCATGAACAGGAAAATTTTGTTATGCTGTATACGTGTTTCAAGGAGTAACCTCTCATCAGCAGCATTAGAATCAAATAATATTGAAAGTATGATCCCAGAAATAGTCAGAAAAGAAGTACTCAATACCAAAAATTACGAAACAGGAAGCCAAATCCAGTCCTAAGGACATCTACCGAGTGCCATACACGGAATGAAGCCGTAGTATTTTTAAGGGTTAGAATTTTAATAAAGACAGTAAATTTCTATAAAACGCAAGGTAAATTCTCGTGTCAGACAAGTCTGACTATTGGACTGGTGAATACCCTCGGGGATGGTAGGATTGTTTAACTCGAGGTAAATGATTCGGGGAAAATAAATTATATGGGGTAAATTATTAGTTAAAGTGTCGGAAGAAAAAAAAGGGAGACGGAATAGTTGAAGGCATTAATAAGAATCAAAGTGTCTGAATAACAAAAGAAATGCTCACAATAGGTCCTTTATATAATCACATTCACGCAGTGTAATCTACTGATGTTTTTATTTTAGATTTTGTCGACTGTATTTGGAAACAAAGAGTTAAAAATATACCAGGGAGAGAGAAAAGTGAAGAAAACGGAAATTCATTTGGTGTCTGAAACTGATACTCCTCAGAACGTTATTATCTATATATTAAAACTGATGAAAGGCTTTATGCATCTATGTTGGAAAAGGTACTATCGGAAGAATTGACCTTTAATATATAATTAACAATGAAGGGATATGGAGTGAATGCAAATGAGACAAAATCTCTACAAATACATGGTAAAACACAGCAATGGAACAACGCTTTTATTGTTGTTCTTCATCTTGAAGTCACCATAAACATATATATCTAAAGCGAAAATAATAACTTAAAATTGATAATACGATTATATGAGATAAATTTACACTGGCTAGAAATAACCTACTGCACTTAAACATGATTTTTTTGCGAACTCATTTAGAGCAAAGATGCTTGAGTTAGAGCTTTTTGATAGAAACACGTTTTTTATCGCCAAAGAAAGCGATATCGTCAAGAATATCTTCTCTAGTATAAGTAAAATATGTAAAGATTAGGTAACAGAACTATGTCAACTATCAAGGATGGGGTAATTGTAATGTGTAATTGTAAATGATTGTAATACATCGGCAAACGAATACCGAAGCAAGAACTAGCTAGGAGAGGGGAAATTCTAAAATCATAAAATCCACAATCACGGCAATTCACAGCAACACGAATTGAGACAGTATGATAAAGACAAAACAAATAAACAAAGATGAACAAGAACGCCACCGACTAAACCACTAGCAGTGTGAACCCCTATAAAAACTAAGGTATCATCAGGTGCTTGAAGTAATGTGTAAATATCAAAATACCGATGTTACTGTTAATTTATTTTCTGCATATGCGCATTTCGACAACTTATGTCTCATCAGTGCAGATAAAACCAAAAGATATGGAAGTCCATTAACCAAAACATGTAAAATCTGACGGAGAACAAATAACCAAAAGGGTCTAAATAGAAAAGCCAAAATTCAGCTAAGGACAGAGCTATGCATGAGGGAGATACTCCTTAGTTTTAAACAAAATTCGGTAAAATTTAGATATTGCAAATTTAAATAAAATCGGTTTTCGGGTCAGCACCGAAGTACTGACTACTGGGTTGGTGAATACCCTCGGGGACTAACAGTCCACCAGCAGAGGCATCGGCCCAGTGGTAATAAATATCAAAATACCGATTGATAATTGACAAAAAATTGAATAACATGTAATTTAATTTATTACTTACCAAAAAGGTGTGTAATTTCAATTACTTTTCCAATTAGATTCAATCACATATACATGCTAAAAGAGAGTGAATGAAAGATGGCTACCTTCTTTCTTCTTATGAGTATTCAATATCTTTTAAAAGAGTAACTCTTGATAATTAATGTCTGAAATATAAATTGAATTTATTAATATTGTTGTATAAACAGTTAAAAAAATTTTATTGTATTTTATTATAAATGCCTAGATCAATATGGCTTCTAATCAGTTGTTTGTCAATCTACTTTCATGTCAGAGATTAACGAGACTTAATTAGTATCTAATTAGTACCCTTATGCATTAAAATCAAACAACGGCAGTAGAATATCAAAGGAACAAAGGAGTGAAATTTAGAAAAATCGAAGTCTAAAGACACGGCCAAAACGAGAACACAGAAAACAATGACGTTAGACACAAAAAACAATGACATTAGACAGGTACAAAGCACAGATCCAGAAATTACAACATGCAAAACAAAGGCACTCACAGTGTGAACTCAAGTAAAACTGAGAGTGACATCAGGTGCTCCGGAAGGGTAAGCATGTCCTGCTCTGCTAACAGCACCCGTCACACTGTGAGTGATTCAATCCGGGAAAATGTCAAAGTCGGTAGTCAAATCCGGGAAGACGTGAATCTAGATTAAAATGTACACTTTCATTTGGAATACTGACACGTCATATCTTTCAATGATGTTATGGTGACGGCCATAGAATTTCTTGAGGGATGAAATTAACATAGGTTGAACAAATCCCTGACTAAGCAGCTTTTGGGACAGTTTTTTTTCTCTGTTCAAAAATATCACTGTACAAACTACACGCTCGACAGTAACGAATCAACTGTGAAATGTACACTCCATAGGCTGGAGAGGTAGGTATATTGCTGCTAAGAAAGGGAAAGTTCACAATTGGGAAATTAAAATCATCACGCTTGTCATATAGATAAGATTTCAAACGTCTATCTTCGTCAATATACAGTAAAAGATCTAGGTACGAAGCTGAAGTAGGTGTTTTAGTTGTTTCTTTAATTTCAAGCTCATTTGGATAGATCTGATGTAAATACTCCTTAAATTTAGGATTATTAAGAGAAAGTACATCGTCTATGTAGTGGAAGCTGAAATTAAAGGACTGTGCTAAATGTTTTTGTTTTCTTTGGATAAGCCCTTATTAAAACTTGGCCTCGTACGAGTAAAGGAAAAGGTCTTCTAAAATTGGCGCACATTTTGTTCCCATAGGAATTCCTATTGTCTATTGGAAAACACGACCTCCGAATTCGACAAAAATATTGTCGATCAAACATTCTAACATTTTGATTACGTCAGTCTCAGTGTACTTCTTGTTTTAATCAGTGTGATTCTTAACAAAATATGTCTTGTCTTTCTCTATAACTAAATAGTTGTGTCTGCATTCTCCATTTCTTGTGCAGAAACATTGATGTATTAAATCTGCAATTACTGTTTTCAGTTTATTGTGTGGGAGGGTTGTAAAAAGTGTAGAAAAGTCAAAAGTTTGAATGCTATGGCAATAGGTAAGACTGGTTGAAGATAGCTGTTCAAGGAGATCTTTTGAATTTTTAAGAATCCACATTTGATTCAAACCGCTTGTGGGGTAAGCTTTATTACAGTATTTTTTCAGGCCATCTCTGACTGGGGTCAACAAAGTAGTAAGGAGCTGGGAAACACATTTAGTGGTGCATCTGGAAAACCCGGCAATGAATCTCTGTTTGTATGGATTCTTATGAAGTTTAGGTACCCAGTAGATGTAAGGGAGTTTTCATCATTAGCTTTTATGCCAAATGATGCTAACACTGAAGTGTGTTTTTTACAGTCTCATCCCTCGATATTGTAGTAGGGGTATAAGTAGTGTTTCCAGATGAACTGTCGATGCCCATCTCCTTCACACGGCAGTCGAGATAGTGTTTCTTACACACAACGTTATTAACCTTTAAAATACATGTACATGTACATTTTCCAATTAATTGAATGTTCTTTTGATGTGGTGAATAGGATGAAAAGGTGAAAAGGATATGGAGTAAATGCGCATGAGACAAAGTCTCTACAAATACATGGTAAAAACAAGCAAAAGAAAAACGCTTGTATTGTTGTTCTTCATCTTTAAGTCACCATGAAGCCTTCAACAATGTGTTTGAACTGTCTTCTGAGCTTTCATATATATTTTACTCACACTTCAAGTAACGGTTATATATGTAAGTTAGACCCAAGCTGCTTGCAAATTCAGGTAATTCGTAATAACTCCAAATATTGTTGAGCTAACTTGCCAGTCAGTCACCCCACAGTAGAATGAATTAACTAAATACCGAAGTTGATAAACTTTCTGTTCGACAGGTTGAGGCTAGAGGACAATATATTTGAACATTTGATGTATATAAAGTTTATCAGTAATCACATCAGTTAACTTTTTTTGGTTGTTTGTTAATTTTGCAATATTAAGTATGCAATGCTTTCCTTCGTGACTCTTACGAGTAATTTCCATTTGTCAGCATTATAAATAACCTTTGAAAATAAAAATAAAAACACATTGTTGGCTTCAAATGCAATTTATAATTTCATTAATTACATTTGCAACGTAACTGTAATTTAACTAGTTACATTCCAATATCCTTGTAATTGGAATTTAATTGAGTATTTTGTGAAAGTAATTGTAATTTAATTAGTTACTTTCTAATGTAATTGACCCCACCCCTGCAGCTAATGGCAACCATCTTATTCGGAGGAGACCGCTTTATCAACGTGATAAAATTGACGATAATATAACAGAAATGAAGATTTGAGCAGTTTCGATATGTGACCTTTACTTTACTTGTAATATTATTTGTGCATCATATGGAAAATTGTGCCTATTTTTTCATTCTTATGCTAGAATCACTTCGCAGTTTAAAACGGCGCGGCTGTTTTTGAAGCAGATATATTCTAGTTTCAACTTTGAAGACATCACATTTTTTTAATCTAGTAATAGTATTTTTACATTAAATTTTCCTAGCACAAGACTCTGGAAAATTTTCCCTTAAAGTCTACGGTTTTATTACAATCATAATGAAATTCTTCTCCTTAAACAAGATCACTGCAGGAAAGTTCATTTATTGGTAAAATCGCCAAACCACAGTAATTGGAGTAGACTGAAAAATGACGAGATTTGGTTAAGATAAATTTAATCGTTCACATTGTCTAATAAAAATTTTGATAAATCATTTATTCACCATAAGTAAATCGTCCATTTTGTATTAAGATGGTGGATGTTTGCAAAATGGTTGAATGGGAAAGTTCTTAATAAGTTGATAAAGTGAAAACTGTCCATTATATGAACGTCTTTACTGGGAACGCATACGGTATGACTTCGATTTTGCATGTCATATAAAATAAAGTACAACAATTTATCTGCATATATTTCAGATCAAGAGTGAATTTCATTTGTTTGGCCTCTATTTCGATTTTTACAGTAAGTTTCTGTATTAGAATATGTATTTTCTATGTAAGAACCCAGTGTAGTAACTTTAAAGTCTATGTTATTTTTGTATAATTTGTTTATTCATGTGAAGAGGCTTATCTAAATACCAAAACACTGAAGTTACTGTCAATTTGTTTCTGCATATGCGTATTTCGACATTTATGTGTCTTCAGTGCAGAAAGAATCTATCTGTGCTATGTTCATCTATAGGATGAATCTACAAATATAACTCCTTGCTGAAAAATACAACATCAGGGTCGTTAAATATTAGTAATCAAGTTCAATCCTAGAATTGGAAAATGTTTATCAATTAGCCCTTTAAAGATCACTGAGTGTTGTAAGGCTTTTTGACAGCAAATTGGCATACGATTATTGTGAAATGCTTTGAATTTAAACAATAATTAATTTTTTTTTCACGGAACGTTTTACATTGCATATATGACATGCACTTTAAATGAATCTGCAATATGGTTATGTATGTATATAACTGGTTTGTTTCCTTAAAAGACTTTCAAAGAGTAAGCACTAGTGACTTTGAGTAATATATTTCTTTTTCATTTCAGTGAATATCAGTTAATTAATCAACAATTGATAATCATTTTACATTTTAATAAATTGTTTGAAATAAATATAAGGGATCTTGTTATTCCATTTGTATTGCCGAATAAAAAAGATTAAAAGTGACATGATTGAAGGAGCAACACATCGAGAGTTACTGAAAATCTAATGTTTGCCATTTCGACAAATTTTCTCCTTATGAAATGATTTCTAAAAGAAATGAATTGAGTATATTAATACTGATAAAAAAAATCTTATCTGGAGTGCAAAAATCCTACACGTGATCAAGTTATCTTTCTTTACACATATATAATGGTTTGATCAATTTTGTAATTATAACGAACATTTTTGCATTGACTTATGTCAACGATCATTTTATTACAAGTAATGTTTTAATATTTCAATGTTTTAGCTGTTGAATTTTGGCTTATTGGTACTTGCTATACAGATCAGATATGATAAAGTTCTTGGTAATATCAACATTAAACATCATGTATTTGAACATTTGAGCGTCGGAGAATATTCCTTGAAGCGACTGATAGACAATTTCCACATAGTGCTTTCCACATTCTCGATTGCATCTATTTTGGTTGCAATCTACATTTGTGTAATTGAAGCGCTTAGCGTTGGTAAGCGTACGATATATTCTGCTTCGGTGAGTAAATAATCTACTGAAAACAAGATCTGAGTTTGAAAAGAAAACTACAAAAATTAAAACAAATAAATAAAATATAATATAAAAAATAAAGGTAGAATCGGCTAAGCTTAATACTACGTATCGACTTCATCAGGAGTTTGTTTCACTTAAACATTTCATAGGACAGAATTAATCATTGGACATATCATAACTATCACGTACACTCTTAGGGATATTTCACGAAAGGATATGGAGTAAATGAACATGAAACCATAACACATATGTTAACTCCAACTGCAATAATGTTAATGAGCTGTATGGCCATTTCGGAAATTTATTCCTCATCAGCAGCACTAGAACCGAAACAAAGGAAATATACATGGTAAAAAACAAGCAAAGGAACAACGCTTTTATTGTTGTTCTTCATCTTGAAGTCACCTACAAACTAAATAAGTGTATCAAAAAATAGTATTTTCTTAATGATTAAGACAATTTGAGATTTTCAATATAATTTTCATGTAAATACTTCTTCATTTAAACGTGTACATTTGACAATTTACCATAAATATGGAGTCAGCATAACACGACATAATGAGTAATATCATTATGTTTTTACGAAGCAGTCCAACGACACACTTGCATTGTAGTTATATGGGTACCTACGTATTCTGCTTTATTTTATCCAGCAACTACAATTGACAACAACATAAACAAAAACAAAAACAAAACAAAAAAAAAACAGAAAAAGAGAAAGAACAAAAAACAACACAAAAAACAAAACACCCCCCCCCCAAAATAAAAAAAAGAAAAAAAAACACCAAAAACAAACAAAGAAATCACAAGAAACAAACAAAAAAGACAAGCAAACAAGCAAACAGAAAAAAAATTCTCGAAACATTAAAAAACAGAGCTGTAAACAATGGATATACAATACTGGCTTGTATCCAAAGAGACATGAACCCAATGAAAAATATAATTAGTTTGTTGACATTGTAAACGTCCACTTCATCTTATTATTTACTTATCCTATGGATCAACATTTTCAAAGCCAAAGTAATATCCAAGACATGATAAGTATTCCACATTAGAAATAGCAACTATTGGGGCAAACTTAAAACAAACAATAATGATATTTTATTCAATACCTCCTCAAGAGATATGTATGTTAGTCGTCATGAAAAAGTCTTCAGAGTTTGTATTTATTTGCTTTATTTGACTGCGTTCAAGTTGAAATCGGACCTTGAGCAAAGAAATCTAATAAATGAATCAAATTAGGCTGATACAAAAGTATCTTGGCTTTCACTGAATTTAAAATGTAACTTGTATGTCAGATTTTGCCGTTTAAGGAGTCTTTAGGGTAGTAATTTCTATTATAGAATTTTGTGAAATTTTCTGGGTTGAAACATAATTGTTTAATAAAATATTTGGGTCACAGTTCATTTAAGTGCAAAGAAATGAAATTAATAATTTAAGGATTTTTCATAGAAATGATAGGTTAAATAACTATATGAGAGTATAACTTATAGATTTTGTTCATACTGTGTCTCATTTTAGAAATCAGTGTTTTGTTTACATATGAAAAATAAAAAACCAGGCGTCACTGTTGAAATAAGAAAGAATATTTGTAAAACTTTCATTTCTCCAGTGATGTCTTTGAAATTCTTTTATCAGATTATCTCTGTTGCATTATTTCTTGTTTTCCTTTAAACCCAGCAACCGATGTATAGTCCATGTATTTTCTTTCATCTTTATTCATTAAAACATTACCAAAGGGATAAAGAAGATATCAAAAACTGGGAAACTTTCATTACATTTGACAATAACTTTGTTTACATGTAAAATGTATAAAACATAAATGAACAAATTGTGTACAAAAAAGTGGAATTATACCACGGAGACACTCCAAAAAGTGGCAAAGCTCACAGTATATGAATCATAGTCATTCTGGTTGTCATAAGTCTTGACAAAATATTGTTTTATCATTATCGTGTTAATGATTAAGATATTAATTTGTATATACCTATCATAGCCTTAAGTATCCCAATTTAGTGTTATTTAAAATTTAATATTTAAAGCTATGGTTATAAAAAAAAATACATCAGCGAAATACCAAAATGTAAGCGTCAATGCCAATCCACATACAAGTATTGGTATAGATTAACAGTTGCGCAAATGTTGCTCTGAAAAGGTACATAAAGGTACTGTATCCGTCCTTGTGAAAGAGAAGAGAAACGACATACATTCGTTCTGAAAAATAATTAAAAAGTTATGATTCTGACAATTTAAAACATACATTGTAATAAAACAATGGTCCAATCGAGACAAATATTAAACGACAAAGGTAATCAAATTTCACAAAATTTCTTCCTTGCTTGATTATATTCATCACCCCACGACACAAAAGGTATAAGAAAGATGATAAAACGTTTCTTAATTGAAAATGAAAAAAAAAACTAGTTTGTCAATCGTTTGAAAACAATTAATAGGTCTTTCCCAAAGTTGCTTCAGAATGTTCTCATTATTGATTCATAGGGAAACCCAATATTCTAAGCTTAATATGTACATCTATAGACTCTCTAACATGTAATTCTTTCTTTTCAAAGTGACCTTGACATTTGACCTTGACGTCATTTTTAAGGTCAAGTCTACCTGAACAGTTTTTGCATGAATAATTGTTTGTATCTTCAATGGTATTTGAGCTATAGACAAAAACCCCAGATTTAGACATCGAAAATCGGTTTTTTGGTCCATGGACCCAAAACGGTTTGTCCAATGATTTTGAACCAAATGTAACAATTGTAGGTCTCAACAAGACACACATTTTTACATTTCATCAGCTATCTGTAACGGTTTCCGAGTTAATCCGCTAACAAATCTAGAGGTCAAAATAAAGGTCACCGATGACCTTTGATCTTGACTTTTTCAAATGGCCACTGGTGAACCAAGAACAACAGTGTAGGTCTCATGTTTCCATCACTTCCGGTTTGGGAGAAATTCATTGTTGAAGAAGCATTAAATTTTGCAAGAGGCATAACTCAAAAATGGTCCATCGGACAATTTCGGACCAAATGTAACAAATTTTTGTCATGACCCGACAAATATTTTTCTAATTACGCTTCATCGGCTATCTTTTATGGTTTCTGTGTTCATCTGCTAACAAGGTTTACCATGTATGGAGATGTAACTCTGTTACTGAAAATAGATCGGGTTCACAGGGTGAGACTGGTCAAGCCAAGCCATTTCTGATAAATGGTACGAAGTATCCAAATGATATCTTTTAAGATTTTTTGGCAAATGTTGGAAGAAAAAAAAATAATAATCAGAAGAAATACAAGAAGGTCTTTCCACCGAAGTGGGAAAGACCTTTATTATAGAGAAATGATCCACAAATATACCAACTAGACTTGTCATGATATGATGAAAGCGTTAAATTTTCATCTAGATAATATTTTTCTTCGTTTCGGTGATACAGTGTATCGGCAAAAATAGGTATTCCTTTGGGTACCAACTGTGCACCTCTCATAGCAGATTTATTCATTTCTTGCTTCGAGTCATAGTCAAAATTCAAAAAGATCCTTCTGAACAGAATTTTAGTGGATATTTTTAAAATACATATAGATAGTTGGACGATATTTTGGCTTGAAATAATCCTGAATTTTCTAAGTTTACAGATTAAATTTGTCTTGCCGAACTGACTTTCAATAAATCAAATAGCGGCAGCGATTATACACCTTTTCTTGATCTTGATATATCAATAAATCAAGGAAAGTTAAACACTTAAGTTTATGATAAAGGGATAATTTCTCTTTCCCTATAATTAATTTTCCCCATCATGACGGCGATGTTCCGTTAGCCCCTTCTTGTGGGGTCTACATTTCACAACTTGTTCGATATACACGAGTATATGGTGATGCTTCTGACTTCAACGATCGCAATCTTTGTCTAACTGAAAGACTTCTGCATCAAGGGTTTAGATATCATAAACTGATAAGAACATTCTCTTAATTTTATTATAGATACATTGACTTACTAAAGAAGTTTGGTTATACATGCAGGGCTCTTATACAGCAAGGCATTTGTCAGTCATGAAAAACAATTCCCCGTGTTTAAGATGTATGCTCTTTATTTATCTTATATATGGCGTACTTGTACATGAGATTATATCTCATATGTACACCTTGTTTATAACTTTTATCTTAATTTTGCAAATTCTAAAAGCTAAGCTTCAACTCCCTCCATCGTTGTTTTGTCCTTAGCTTTACTTGATTTTACTGATTATTCGGATTTCGTTTGGCTATATGCATTTTTAACACCTTTTGAAATACTGTGGACGTACTTTTATTCGTGGACATCAATTTTCGTGGTTTTCATAAAAACCGCTATATAGTGGGTACTTAAATTCGTGGTTTCGAATTCTAAGCATTAAATCTCAAGGGAAAAATGCATTTCATTGGGAATTTAATTTCGTGGTTTAAGCTAACCACGAAATCCACGAAAATTGGAACCCCACGAACAAAAGTACTTTCACAGTAGTAGATTTCTTATGTTTGGGTTCTAGTGCTGTTGATGAGGAATAAATTTCCGAAATGGGCATACAGCTCATTATTATTATTACAGTTGGAGTGAACATATGCGTTATGGTCTCATGTTCATTTACTCCATATCCTTTCGTAAAACATTCAAAACTGATGATGTTTTAATACGAAATCTATTTAGAATTATTCCAATTGAAGTTTCATATGTAAGAAGGCTTGATATCATGGTCAACGGAAATTTTGTCCTTAGCTAGTTGGCAGTAACTGCAGGAATTGGTCAGGACAGTACCCATGTGTATTTTCTTCATGTTTGATGTACTTCATTGTAAGGGAACTCGTCTTGATAAGTTGGACTTCTTTTCTAGTTTGATTTTAAACTGTTAGGATTTTTGTGTATTTATTTTCTAGCCATTAACCACACAAAGGGGGAGGGTTTGAATCCTAGAACACGAGTTTAACCCCACCGCAATTTTTGCGCCTGTTCCAAGTCAGGAATATGTTGGTCATTGGCTTGTCCTTGTCTTCTTATAAAATTTGAGTTTCTTAATATTTGGGTTATTGGATGTGATTTGTTTCCATTGATTCATTCACCTTTTTACTTTGGGGGGGGGGGGGTATTAAGGGCTTTATATATGATGTGAGGTTCCTCACTGTGTTGAAGACGGTGTACGGTGACCACTAGACGCTTTGTATTGGGTCGATTTAAACTGGAGATGGGATGTTGTCTCCTTGGCACTTACCCCATTTCCTTTCTTTTTCACATAACAAGTCTTATGACCACATGTCAAAGTTGATTTTGTGCCTGTTATGAAATTCTTTTAGCTTTATACGATATACTTCTTAACAAAGATTTTCCATATTGAAGTTAAATTTTTGCTGGTAGCTATTTATTACGGTTTTCTGTTATAGATTTGCGGTAACCTTACCAGTGAGCTTGCATCACACATCACGACGGAATACAGCTATTCTCATTATTCCGCTTACCAAATTGAATCTGCAGGGTTGAATACTTTGTTTATAAAGGTTTGTGCATTTAATAGCATATACAGTATATTCTTGATATGTCTAGTCAAGTAAAAAAAAAAAAGAAAAAAGAAAAAAAGAAAAAAAAAGCTTCGTTTTCTATCACGAAGACCAAATCTAATAATTTATTTTGTCTTCTGTATTCGTTCTTTGATTAGTGTTCCATCTTAATTTTGACATATAAATGTTACGTGGAGTCTGCCAAATAAAATTCTGGAAGAAAAGACCGATGGAGTTTTGTCAATGGACTTATCTTTCATTGCATTTGATCAGAATAAAACGTTATGGACCAGTCAAGGTAAAGAGTGAATATTTTGTCGCCGAGTGCGATTTGGATAGTAACGAGGTTCCTGATAGAAATAAATGACCGTGACATTATTTTATGCACAAATCTTGACATTATTTCATACAAAAGTGACTCTGGTTAAAGTTTTCATTGAAATCTACATTAGGAATACGAAGTCAGGAACAGGTGTGCGAATTTGTCTGTAGATGCACCTCTAGGAGACATGAGGTTCCTGATAAAAATTTAGACACATTGACCTTCAGTAATGCGTGAATCTGGTTTAAAGTTTGTGTATAAATCCCGATGCATCTTAAGGTGTTCATTTCATCAAAAGTCTGCAGGTGACTTTAAAAAGATGATAGGATAAGTTATGTATAGAACTATTCCCTACTCAAGTTCCCACTGGGCCGATACTCCTGCTGGTGGACTGTTAGTCCTCGATGGTATTCACCAACCCAGTAGCTAGTACTTTGGTGGTGGCCTGAAAACCGATTCATTTGAAAACTTGAAATATCTAAATTTACGAAAGTTTTGTACATAACTAAGGGGTATCTCCGTCTAGCAGCTGATTTGGTTTTCTATTTAGATATTTTTGGTAATTTGTTCTCTATCAGGTTTAAGACACATTTCGGTCGATGGATTTCCAAATGTTTTTGTTGGATCTACACTAAAGAGACATAAGTTATTGCAATGCACATATCTAAAAACTAAATCCCAGTAACTTCGGTATTTTGTTTTTCATAAGTCTTCATTCCTTTCATTGTTTGTTCTAAACCTAGTTTGGGTAATCCTATTTTTATTGCCTTCTTTAGAACCCGAATTTTATCAAACCTCGGTAGGAAGAAGTAGTTAACTGGACCCAAGGTCGACATAAGTATATAATTCAGATATGTTTTTATGGTTTGTAACTTTTTTGTGTTAAAGGTTTTAACATTTAGTGTTCGATATTGTATTTGCAGGCAGAATGTTGTGGAGTTAGTAATGACACTTTATCATCATTTGCTTCCACATATTGGTATCAATACACTGGTTACTTTAGCGGTAGTGAAATACCTGAATACTGTTGTAAAAGGTTTAGAATATTGTATCCATATTCCTCTTTGTCAGATACAGACTGTACAAATTTACAACGGAATGGCACTTATCATACACAGGTAAGATCCTTTAAAACTACAGCGTCCAAGATACAGGCAAAACAATAACAACATGTGAGCTTTGATCAATATTTTTGAGTCCTTTTTTAATTTATAAATTATATGCGATCCATATAATTGAATCACCTCAAGAGTTAAAACAATATTAGACATCATTGTGAATTTGTAATGTTAGGTGATACCCTGTGAATATACCTCAGTTATTCTCTTTTGATGTAATTTCTTTACTACTTTAAGTAAATGCATATAAATATATACCATGAGTAATTTGTTTTGCGAGTATGGAATTCTCCTCTTGTATTGCATTGATAGCGATAGCAAGGGATGCAATACTACCTGAGAAATCCATCCGAGCAAAACAAAGTACACTAGTGTTTTTATCGCTAATTCTGTTAATGATATATACCAGATATATGTTTCTTTGCTACCGAAATATTTTTAGGTTAAATATATACTTTTTGTTTAAATATAGCGCTTCCTTTTTTTTGGATTATTATTTTTTTCACGAAACGTCACGCGACGTCATATTAGTACGCTGTTACTAAAAATCCATAGAGATTGACGATAATATGTTCGTATCAGCACAGTGCAGTGATAATTGAATTATCGTAGCTAGGGAACAAGTGAGAATCAAGTAAATTAGTGATAAGACCTCAATACAAACACTTAAAAATTACTTTAGTGTGATAACTATTTCTGTTACTAAAGTATCGAACATACACCACATGTAAATCAGCTATGAATATGAAACTTTGTTGAAGCAATCAATTTACGGAAAACGGACGTTAGTATCGATATGGACAGTAACAGATTATCGAAAATTAAAAACATTTGTAAGTTAAGTGACGCGTACCATATGTGGAGCAGATCATGCCTCAAGATTTTCTCTGCTGGTGGGAATTTTCACTGCTTAAAATTTGTTTTATATTTTTCTTTGTTTACTTGTTTTCCCTGTCATATTGGGTCTGTTGGGTTGCTTAAGATTCTGTCTTTCTATCCTTTCGATTAACTACTCGTTTGGCGATGGATTTATGATATAAGAACATTCTATGAAAGAGTTACTATGAACCACTTCTTTTGCTTTCTACTTGTAAAAATATGATTTGTGTACACAGGAAAATGACCACCTTACAAAGGATTTTTTTCCCGAAATTAGTAAAGAATCAATAGTTGGTTGTAATATAAGTCTTCGGTCAGTTTAAGCCATCATTGGTGTAAAAAAGCGATCTTAAATTCTTCATGAAATAGTTTTATTGCAAATTGCATAATCGCTTTATATAGTATCACATTGATCATTAACGTTGACGTTAAACTCAATCTTCCCATATTTTAATACATGTTCTGCTGACCATATATACTTTTTAAGTGTACTTTTGTAAAATTGCAGTATTGTGATGATGTCATTAAAAACAAAATACGTTCATACAGCGTTCCGGCGTTTGTTTTCATGGCCATATCAGTACTTTTGGAGGTAAATTAGATAACTGTACGGCATATTTCACATGCTTGTCAATATAAAATATAATAAAAATGTCATAAGATTGCAATTGCATCTACAATGCTGTATTATTGAAAAGTATGTGTAGTGTTAGAATCATACTCAATATGTTTAGAGAAAAATCACAAAAATGACAGTTACAATTAACGTTAATTAGTGCTTTTGAAGAGGCTTGTTTAGGGTAAATTGGGATACGGGATATTCACGATTTTTAACAGCGGAACATAGGATATTTGATACAAAACTGACAGGGATATGATATATTTTGACCATGGGCTATGGGTTATTTCAATAATTATTTAGATATCTTAAATATTAAAAGGGATATTCTAGTTCTGACTTACTTGGATTTGGAATATTTGGAACCCTTTTAAACAATCCTCTTTGAATGTCAGGTACAAAGTAAAAGAAAGCGTAGTATCATGATATTCGGGTCTGAGAAACAATTACACAGATACAACTTTTCCAACAAAAACCATGGACATATTCACGTGAACTCCCTGGGGTGTGAAACCGGGTATGTCAACAGGGTAAGAGGGGGGGGGGCTCTTATGCATACATTACACTGTCCTGCAACCAATGATATACCCAAAAATAAATTGTTGCCAGGAAAAGGTGTTTCGTAATTGAAACGAATCAATTCTAGACATTGCTTAAGGTAAACACACCAGTCGCAGACAATTTCTATTGTTGTTGCAAACGTAAATGCGACTCGACTCTGTGATGAACAACAACAATACAACCACGTCAATTTTTTAGGGCTTCAAATTTTATATAGAACAACTCAATACCAAGTAACTGTTAATTATGCTTCTGTTAAATTATGTCCCATCAGTGCAGATAAATTCAAAACAGTTCGGACACAAAACAACAAGATAGAAAAAAAGTAACTAGTAGGGTCTAATGGAAGTCATTATCAACTAAGGAAAGAGCAATGCACGAAGAAGATACTCCTTAGTTTTATTTTTTTTAGATATTCTAAGTGAGATACAGAACTATGATAGGAATAGTCCATAAACATAATGATTCTAAACCTACAGGTTTATGTTTTTTATTATGCTGGATGTCCTGGACTTTTCTTATCTTCAAAACAATATCTACAAAATGTATTTACAAACCATTTCAGATTGTGTGCATACTAATTACAATCTACAAACTAAGAGGACTACAGAAAACAGAAGAATCTGTTCTCGTCCCTGTTGAGGGCGTAGACGATAAAGTAGAAATTGTAAAAGTCGAAGAACCAAGTACCCACAATATTGAGGAAAAGAATTCCAAACAGAATGACGTGAAAAGGCGTAAAGATAGGAAAAAGCGGAAACAATCGGTTAAAAAGGTAATAAAGAATGAGCAAACCATGCAGTCAAAAACAAAGAAAGGTAAAGTAGAATCTTTAAAGACAGAAAATATCAATGTCCAACAAGAAATAGAGAGGAAAAAGATGGTAGATGTTAGTCAAAAAGTCAATTCTGATAATCAGAACAGTGATTCTATCATTGATGTGTCAGCTACTGGCAATGAAGTATCAGAAACACGACAAGACCCCGTGTCGGACGTTCCGGACGCAAGGAAAATGGACGAAGACTTCCATTTTTTTGCACTTGATATTGAGGAGAAAGTATTTACTACTACAAACAAAAATGATTTCAGGGAAGTTGTTACTGATCTAGATAATCCTGAAATAACTGAACTTTGAATATTATTGCTGTTATAGATTTATGATTTAATAATGAAACTCACTACCTGAAAAGGTGACATTTTAGTGAAGTAGATTTGTTTGCCGAAATGTTTTAATGACTGTTTTTATGTGTATCGCATTGATGTAGCTGTAATTATACAATTCTGCAAAATGAGTCATGAACCAGCCTTGATGTATAGATTCTAATCTTTATTTCAGCACATTCATACAGAAAGTAAAAATATATGTTATTTTGTTCGGACAAGATCCTTGTTCACAAAGGGCAACATGGAATGAAAACAACTTTTGTTTTTGTACAAAATCCTTCGTTTATTGTTAATTTTTATAACTCGCTATTACAAACTAAACAAACGCAAAATCATTTGCATTTTAAATTATGAAGTGGTTTTAATATGCAAAAAATGTTCAATGTTAAATGCTGTTATATTGTATGACAAAAAAAAAGAGAATAAACGTGTTTTAGAGCAAATGTGTATTTAATAAAAGCAGCTGTGTATTTTATACGTTTAAAATGAATTAAGTTGTCGTTGACGAGTAAGCAATGAATTGATATTACTAAGGTGTCCATGGTCCAAAAAGACGCTTATTTTTTTCGAGTTTCGTTAAAGGAATCACACACGGCGAACTTTTGTTTTAAATGAAAGGACCAATATTAAATTTTATATTTTTAGCTGTCGTAGAAAGTTTGTGTGGTCACGATTTCTTAAATTTCTCAATTTCCTTAGGTGCCCTTTAACAGAGCTGAGTAACAGAGATTAAGATATGGTATCGTTAAAGTTATATATAATAGTGGAATCTGTTGATACGCTATGGAAGTCTAGACCTGAAATATTTATTTGAACAATCAAATGCAAGTTAGTTTTGGTTGGTTTTTATAGTTTATCGGTATTGTTGTCGAGTAAATTTGGTCTAAATTAACGACATTTTCAATGAAGGCGAAATAACTTTGCTTTCTTTTTCCGAGATATTCAAATTTGAACGGAAATACCAATACAATTGCACATAGGATCAAAAACTCATGGATGATTGTTGACCGTAACAGAGAAATCAACAAATAAACTCTAAAATTTGAGTGAAACCTCAAAATTCCGGTTGATGTGCCAACCCTTTAGTTGGTAATTTGCCCTATAGTGTACAACGCGAGGTAACTCTATAATTGTTTTTCTCAAAAGTACTTATCAAGCATATGTCTAGTAAAATTACGTAAATCTGTTAACAATTTTACGTTGATGGCGTTTTAAATTTCCAAGCACGTGTATTTATTTTCGCGTTTTAAATGACATTTCGATATCATTTCAGATAATACAATGGGCTTATGTTTCAGTGCATCGGTATAACCAAGTTTTATATCAGTATGTGTATTTGTGGAAAATTGATTTAGTTATACAAATAACAATAGTACGATTTATTTTGCCTAATCCTTTGTTTATTGTTCAGAGGTTAGGCTAAAAATTAAGTTTAAGGTTTACTCAAAAGAATCGTCTTATAAAAGTTAGGAAAATTTTCAATTCTTTGTACCCGAAATAACTCCTTATATTATGGACGTGCAAATATTTAAAAAATGTTAAAAATGACGG
>MJUU01033242.1:16244-51370 GCA_002080025.1 Modiolus philippinarum | reverse complement strand
TCACAAAATATGCGTAGTATATAAAATACCTGAATTCATCAAAAATAGGAAAACAAAACAAAACAAACAAACAAACAAACAAACAAAAAACAAAAACAAAAATTTAGGCAACTTCGCAAAGACAAAACAAATAAACAACTAAATGTAAAAATGAATAAGAACACCACAAAATTAAAAACTTGAGATCCGGCGTAATTGGCTTACAAATATCGAGTTTGTTAGTTCGAATCTAGCATGTGACAGCTAAAAAATAATCCGTAAAAATTATTTGACTTTTCTATATTTTAGCTGGTAAAAATGAAGGGATTGCCGCGATGGAGTCAGGAGGCTCATTATCATGGCCATTTTCAGGACAATTTCACGGCATTTTACGATTTGAATTTTCAGGGGGTGCTGTGAATATTCAATAAAAAAACTCCGTGAAAATGGCTTTTTCATATCACAATATTTTTACCATGCAAATAATGTACGTAATATTATTATGCAATATATTATCAATAAGTATATAGGCAAGAGTATACATGCATGATAATTATCGTATGAAACGCATTTAACTTTAAATGAGGGTCAGTATTATCTTTTTCGGGACAACAGGAAAGGTCATTTATTTCACCGAGAATTCCGGACAAACACTTATCAGGAACGGAATTCGGTTAATTTCATTCTTCGGGATGACTGAGGGAATCGTACACTATTTTCTCGGAAAATCGGGATTAAAACCCATCCTACCCACCCCTTTAAATTGAACTAAGACCACATACAATGAATTCCGATTTTTGATAGGTGAAACCAGGGACTCATTCAACGTATATAGATCTGTATACTTGAAAAAGCGGCACTTGGGAAATAATCTTTTTTTGCAGTTAACACAGCCACTAGAAGGGTCTATGTGTTTGACTGATCTTTTTAATGTCTGAAGTCGGAACTAATCAGTTTCTCTATTCTGTTTAATGTCTTTTATTTCCTGTATAACCGTCTCATGGTATTCAACTCTGTTCCAACTTACATGCGGGAAAACACAGATTGACGACGTTCAAGTTTCCGAGCGAAATATAATGTAACGTCATTTCGCGCCAAAACCGGCAATACTCATTTGTAGCGATAAAAATGACAGTTTTCTCTCTGTAGCTTTAAAATAAGCACATGGACCCCCATTTTTTAAAGCGAATTTCAAAAGAGTGATGTTTCACGGATATCTATGGAATTTTGAAGAAAAAATCAGTTCACAATTTTTTTCTATGTGAAATTTTACCTATTTATTCTATATATATTTACATAAATGTCAATTTCGAACCACAAACAATGAAATTTTGTTTTAAAATATTTACTTACCTTTTTAAGAAATATCTCATGAAACTGTAGCAAAAAACCGGAAGCAATTAGCTTAATTAGTTTTAAAGTTATGTCATTTTAAAAATTACTGTAAAAACCAATTCTTACGGAATATTTTGGAAAACGGGCAATTTTGAATCGCAATTATCTCGAAAACGAAATCATGAAGGTATATTTTTCTTTGCAGATTTGGCAAGAGCATGTCCAAATTGACTTTAGATCAAAATTTCACGAAAAAATCAGCTCAGGATCTTTACTGTATCGTATCCCCTTAAGCTTTAGGGCATAAAACTTGATTTGTTTAATAAAGATAAAATATTATTGAACTTAGAAAAAAATTAATTCCTTATTGCATTCTTGGATGTATAGAGACCTTACATATATCAGTAAGATTACAGTTATAAAGTCATTAACTCTTACGATCCTTATACAATCACGAACAGTTTAATTTGTATAATCCACCACAAGGTATAATAACTTAATTACAAAACATTTTTTTTTCATTTTCTATGGGATGGTAAACCGGAGAAAAAAAAAGTTTAATGATAGGTCAATATGAAACGAATGGACTTAAAATGCCCAAATAGAATTTTGTTGTACTGCCTGAAAAATGTCATGGTTTCATAAACTTAGATCCCCTTAACTTATCACCTAGGTTGATGTCATCAAGTGGTATAAAATATGTTTAAAATAATTTAAATAGAATCTGAATCCATAAGGTTCAACGATTTTTTTAAATTCAATAATAGTGTTGTGTTTTTGAAAAAAATAGGTTGATGCAGGAATATTTTTATGAATGACCTAATGAATGGTAATAGTGAGTTTATGGCATATGAAGAATTAAGAATGTCATATGACATGGATGTAATTTTTTTCAAGTATCATTCAGTTCTTCACATGATTCCTAAGAGACGGATAGATATGTTAAGTAATGCAGCAAATCTAAATGAAATAACTTCTGAATATTATTTATACTATAACTAATCCGAGATTCTGATTATCGCAAAATATTCCACGAATGATCGAATAACGCAGTAATTCACGAATGCGCGAAGCGCATGAGTGAATTACAGCGTTTTTCGATCATGAGTTGAATATTTTCGATAATCAGAATCTAGGATTAGTTATTGTTTTTATTATATAGATCTTCTTCGGTAATATTTAGTTGTTATTTTAAGATTCATTGCATGAACTACGTTTTCGATGTTAATCCGCTGAGACGTTTACAACGTCTATTGTGACGTCACTTCCTAGAGTGAAATTATGGAAAATAATTTCACAGTTAATTATCATTTTTCTTTCACTGGGAAATCTCAATCTTTCACCGCAATCTATATAATAATTATTATTAAAGCATAATGAAAAATCTGGTCAAGCATTTAATAAAACATTTTTGACTTTGTGTTCAGAATCACCAATAAAACAACAAAATAAATGAGGTGCTCAAGTAAATAGTGAAATTGAAAATTGGGATTTGAATTTTAGTACAAATTTCGAACTTTTAAATTTTGGTATTGCAGAATCTCTCCTTTGTAGTTTTTGTATGGAGACAAAGGAGACCATACTGTACATCTTTTATGAATGTTTCGTCATAGGAAACTTTTTGTTATAATTTCTTGAGTAACTCAAAAGCAAATGTGATATTTATACTATATTAAATGCAAAAGATAATCTTTGGTTCTGAAGAATATGATATTTCTATTAACTTGTTACTGATTCTGCGAAAATATTGCATAAACTCATGTCGTTATAGTAGGTCATTACCTAATTTATATGGATTTTTTTCAATATGCATAAAATTGAAATGATGGCTGTTGTTTGGTATAGTCTCCTGCGTTCGGACATTCTATACAGCGGAAATGGCAAACTCGGAATGTCTTATTCGAATGACACAGGTAGAGATATTTGTGTTTATTTGATAGTGAATATGTATGTGCAAGGACTGACTCAACGACAAATAATTTGAATCATGTTGCTCTGCACATGCTGTAGCTGGACAGAGACTCGGGGACAGGTTATTATATGTGTTTGTGTGTGTGCGTGTGTGTGTGTGTGTGTGTTAATAGAACAAGTGGAATGTCATATGAAAATATATGATCTTTTGTCATTCCCTCTGCATTATTAATTTTTTATATCATATACCTATAAAACAGTCAGTTAGCCTATAGCATGAAAAAGTTCTACATGTTTTTTTTTTTTTTTTTCATCATAAGCATGAACATATTGTTATAAATCTATCAATCAAACATTGTAATGTGTATTTATCATTAGTATTTGAAATAAAGAAATACAAAAATGTCGGCAGTAGTTCCAAGTTTCTATCCACTTTTGTCTTTAGTGTTTTATTTGTTTTCCTTGTACACTCCCTTGGTACATTGTGGCATGTGACTGTGATTTTCAGCCTTTGTATGTGTTTCCTGTTATGTTTTTTATTTTATTCTTTTTTTTAATATTGTCTGCAACTTTTAATTGGCAATATATTTCAACAAATTAAGTATATAGACAGAGAGATGCACATGCAGATATCTGTGAACGACTTACATGTTAGAGTGAGTTATCACATGTATCAGATCATTGCACATTCATTTTTGAATAGAAATTAATAAACATATCCATACTGACCAGTTGTGCTTAAATGAGTCATGATTTTAAATATTAAGAAGATATAAGTGAAGATAATTTATTTCAAAATTATTTTATACTTTCGCTGTGCAAGACTAAAACATCAGTAAGAAAATTATCAAATATTTTAGATAGGAAAAAAGAAAAATTACCATTCTATCTTCGTTTACAGTAATCAGTGATAAATGCCTTTAAAAGTAGCACTGCTTAATGCAGATGAAGAGCTCTTCATATCAGAATGATTCGGAGCATATTCTTTCTATATTTTTCTCATTAGTTATTGACATTTTTTTATGTTTGTCTTTTGTATTTGTATTGTGGGTTTTTTCTTGTGCAGTTCCTATTTACTTTCTGGCATGTGGCTATGTTTTTCGGCCATTGTGGGTGTTTCCTGTTATCTTTTTTATTCCATTGACATTTTTTTATATTTCAAAATTGGTGAATGAAAGGATATGGAGTAAATGCACATGAGACCAAGTCTCTACAAATACATGGTAAAAAACAAGCAAAGGAACAAAGCTTTTATTGTTGTTATTCATCTTGAAGTCACCATGAGGCCTTTAACATTTTAACTGTCTGCTATTTTATTGACTTCTTTTTAAAAATCGGTCTGAAAAATGTTTAACTCATTTTCATTAAAGTTGCACGATATATGACCTTACGCCAAGACTTATCCCGCCTAACTTTAATCGACAGTAATGAAGACGTTAATAAATTTTCACACAATGATCACTATCGGCCAGGTGCGAATCGACGAGGTCATTATTATAGTCAAGCAATATATGCGATTGTTGAAAAAATCATTTTTTTCTGTAATAAACATTATTGATTTTATTACAGTAATAATTTCTTTATCGGGATTGCATCTATTGTTTAGACTTTACACCCCGGGTCCTTTGTTTCACTCAGGTGTATATTATTTGGAAACTTTATGTCAAACAATGGACTATGATCGCTGGGGCTTGACAGGGACGGTCAGATACCCCGTCACACCCTGTGATCACAGACAATTGTTTGACATAACGTTTCGCGGGAAGTTCGGCGTATTGCGATGACGATTTTTTTGTGGCAACTTATCATGTAAACCACACAATCTTATGTTTTCCATAACTATTGATCGTGTTTCTTAATATGAATTAATTCAACATTTAAGAGGGGCGGATAGGGGTGCCATTCTCCCTTCTCCTGCCCCTCTCTCCTTTCTCCCGCCCCTGCAGCTTCTCCCATACCATCTTTCTCCCAGTCTCCCTGTACCTTGTCCGCCCCCTCATTTTAAGGTAATAAAATCAAATCGACCTTTTTCGAAATATTAATCGTAATTCTTAAATATTGATTGTGAAAAAACGGTCAATTCTACGGGAGCGTTTTGATACCACATGAAGACAAAATATCTCGTAATCATCAGATATTATTTCATAATTATCTGACAATGTCTTATAATTATGAGATATTATTTCATAAATATGATATATTATCACATAATTATGAGATAATTATCTCATAATTTTGATATATTATCTCATAAATACGAGATAATTATCTCAAAATTATGAGATACTTATTCATAATAATGAGTTCTTATCTCATAACTATGAGATATTATTTCATAGTTACGAGGTAGTATCTCATACTTATAAATCAATAAGTCATATTTAGGAGATAATTATCTCATTAGATATTACCTCATCATTATGAAATAATATCTCATAATTATCAGATAATATCTCACAATTATGAAATAGTATCTTATAAATTGATTGATTAATTGATTGATGTCACACTGGGACAAAGACCATCAAGTTCTTAGTACGTTCTTTAAACTTTCTGGAACGTAGTGAAAACGGGACAAGAATATACTTTAAAGTCATTGTATTTGTATATCATGCTAATTATTCTTTGTATATTATTTTAACTTGTATTGTAAATATGTTTATGAGGGCCTTGTGGTAGATTGGTTTGATCCAAACAAGTTTACCCTCTTTAAATAAAGCTATTATTATTATTATTATTATTATTATTATTACGTCAGTGCTAAGATCGCGATACGTCTTTAAAGTATATGACCAAGTTCCTTGTAGGTCTATCAAGTCCTTACTACGTTTCTTCTCCGTTCATCACGTCTTTACTACTTTCAAACTATGTCCTTGCTACGACTCCACTGCGACCACCCAGTTTGAAGTAGCTCTCCAATACGTTTCTACAGTGTTTGTACCAAAGACAATAAAAAAGAGAAATCATTGTCAAATTGAGAGGTCGAGGTTATTTTTGTAATATTTTATCCCAAACGTTACCGATGTAAAAAAAAACAAGTCTATACTAAAATGACAAAGTACCGGACAAACATGCTTTAATTTAATTTTAATATGGGAATTTTACCAGTTTTAGGAGCGGTCTGATTGGTTCGGCAACATTGACTTCAATTATTTAATGCCTTCATTCTTCAGTAATCTCCACTTGAAATTTTACTCGATACAGCTGACGAACCGGACGTTTTTCGGTTTTTGATTTATGGCCCTGTCACACTATAACGTTCTAGCCACTGTTCGAAAACTTCAAACATTTTAGTAAAAACGATAGCACTTGCTGAAGAATTTGCAGAAATTCTCTTGTTGGACGCATTCTTATATCAGACTAATGATTTTCAACACACGGGAAACTAATGACTTATATGCAGCATGTAAAAAGCATAACAGGACATACCATTATAAAAACATTTTAGTGGCATACTTGAAGTATGCGGAACGCGTACACAACGGGCGTCTAACGAACAGTCGAACGCATGCATGGGTGAAAGACCATATTTTGATGCTCTTTCTTCAGATCAGTTTATTTTAACAAGTAAAATCAAACGATGTTAAAATAGAAGTGAAACCGAAAGATGTGTAGAATTACAGGATAGGTAACACCAAAGAAAAAAACAAATTTTATTTCAAATCATCTCAATCAATGTGATACTGAAACAAAGCATTGATTTACATTCTGTTGCATGAATTTTTTTTTTTAATTTGTTCATAAACCAGTCATTTATAACACACATTTTACTGTACATGTTAAATACAAGGAATCATATGTTAGTATATACACGTTTTTAACAGCAAGCGATAAGCGTGTGTATAACATACCTCTGACCTTCATCCAATGTGTGCATATTGTATTTATGAACCAAATATTTGCAAACATTGCAAATTTAAAGTTGAGCATTTTCAAAATTTTTCGACCCATTTTGCAACTTATAAAAGAACATGCCTCGCAATGTTAAAAAGTGAAACCATCACTTTTCGCCAGAAATAAATGGAAAAAATCTATAGATGGTTTGGTTAAGAATTGAACTATTCCATATTCTGTTTTGTGCATGTGCCAATGGTACTTGATTACAGTAATTGAAGGGCACCATTTTAAAATATTGTTCTTGGAAAGCCTTATCTTCGAGTGTTTTGTAGGCATGTGGTGTCTTTGGTCTTCCGTCTTTTGGTGTTCTTGCTTTTGCCTTGTCTCTGGACTTTGATTTGTGTAATCTTGTGCTTTGTTCCTTCGGTATTCTACTGCCGTTGCTTTATAACAAAATATAAGATGCCACATTAAAACTTCATGGAGGTTCTTCGAAATGTTAGCATTGCCGAAACTAAATTTGTAGAATATATTTAAATACTTTATAGTACATATTGAGAATATTTATCATAAACTGGAATCAAATGTCCGTCTTATCATGAAACTACACTCTACTTAAAAACACTTAAGATACTTAATAATAAAGCAATAAAATATCTAGGCTTTGAATGTTATTCTGAAGTATAAAAATATAATGAAATTCAGATATTTGGCAGCGGTGGTAATCCTTTTCTGCATTAAGGAATATTTGAGACTTTCTACGTAGTTTTCCTAACAAAAACGGCATGGTAGATCTTTTTATAAAATTTTGAAATAGGTCACATGTGTGGAGGATCATTTGTTGCCAAGTTTTTGGTGAAAAATAAATCACAGATTTTTCATCATGAAGAAATTGAATGAAGCTGTAATTTCAGCAATGTTTTTGTACTGCCAATCAACACTGAGTGCATGCCTATGATCATTATGGTCTCATATTAAGGTCTCCAAGATTCCACGAAGCAGTTTAGCAATTCATTTTCTATGAAGCAGGTTAGCAGTTTATGGCTTATACATGTCGATACGGTACAGAAGTACCTCATGAGTGAGTTCTGAACGGAATTTCAAAATAAGGATTGTTTCTGTTAACTATAGATTGACACTTTTCATTTTTTTTTCTTGAGTAAAATATTACATTATTTCTTCCAAAATGCAATTTTAATGAAAATTTAATTTGTGGAATCTTTGCGGTTACCAAATGTCATATGAATTAAATCTTTAGAGTTTTTATGAACATAATTAGTAAATACGAAATTAAATTAATTTTTAAAATGCACGAATGTGAATATGACTTTATATATATACCTACACTGATAGGTGTTGAATGAAAAAAAATCCTTTAAAAGAAAGTCTCAATGACTAAGCACATGTCGAATAACTAAATACCGAAGTCACTGTGAATTTATTTTCTGCATATGCGCATTTCGACAACTTATGTCTCTTCAGTGTAGATAAAATCTAAACGTTTGGAAGACCATTTACTCGAAGATCTTAAAAAAAAACTGATAAAGAACAAATACACAATATGATCTAAATGTAAAGCCAAAATTATCTAAGGACTGGGCTTTGCATGAGGGAGGTACTCCTTAGTTTTCACCAAAATGTACAAAAATTTAAATATTGCAAGGTTCCAAATAAAATCGGCTTTCGGGTAAGCACCGAAGTATTGACTACTAGGCTAGTGAATACCCTCGGGGACTAACAGTCCACCAGCAGTGGCATCGACCCAGTGGTAACAAATAACTAAATACCGAAGTCATGGTGAATTTATTTTCTGCATATACGCATATGCGCATTTCGAAAATATATGTAAAAATACATGTAACCTGTCAAAAACCTAGTAAAAACCTACTACAAACGGCGTGAAAACCGCTAGAACGTATTATTAACCTAGTAGAAACTTGATGGTCGTATTAAAAACGCATTAACAACTTTACCAGGTCGTAATAAAAACTTGATTGAAAAATACCGTTATATGAAATCGTAGTGAAAACGTATGAAAAACGTGCAACGGTCGTATTGCAAACTTTCAGGACGTAGTAAGAATGTAGCAAAGACGGCAGAGAATTTCATCCCGTCTGTGCCAAGTCCTTGAAGTTTTTGGCCCGTTTATTCTACGTACTTTCTACGTCCACGCAGTTCTCAATACGTTCTTAGTAGGTCTGTACTACGTTTTGTCACCATCACGTTCTCACCACGTTTGTTTTGAACATGCTCAAAATTATTCCACGTCTTTCACGTCCTTGAAGTTCGTACTGCGTTCAATAAAGTTTGCACTACGATCATTCAAGTTTCTATCACGCCTTTACTACGTTCAGCAAGTTCTTGCCACGTTCATTTGATTTTTTAGGACTTCATGAGAACGTAGTAAGAACTTTATCCAGCATGACGGGGGTTTAACGCATTTACGAGATATTTTTTCTCTTTATGTGGCATCAATGCGCGTCTGTACAGTTCCAAGCTTAAAATGTGATTGTTTCCATTTACCGGTATGATTCGCTAGAAAATTGTTTCGAATATTATTCCATTTACGAGATGCTACATATAAGTAATGAATCGTTTTATAGCTATTTCACAGATGTTACGTTACTAGTTGACACATGGGGTCATTGCATTTATATCATTATAAAGGATACGCGATGTACATGGCACTTTGAACAAGGGTACTTTTAGACACGGACAGATACCCCCAAAAATATGTTCATCATATTCAAGTGTCATATTTCCAATATCTCCCGCCCTACCCCAACCTTACTGGATGTGAAATGCTAAGAGCTATGCTAAAATCTAAGACTTTCTGGGAAGCTAACACCATTTAAAAATATGCACCCCTTTGGCCCGTTATAGCTTGAAAATGGGAAGATATCCATGAAAACACAAGAAGCCCAGTAAAAAATTCAGAATTGATATTTTAACAATATTTTCACCTTATGTCTCTATAATAGTATCATTAAAAATCAAATTACTGAGAATCACATTTATTAATATTTTTTATCCGCAGTCACTGGACACAAAAAAAAATGAATTGCAATCAGACTATTTATAAAACACTGAACTTTTTAAATTCGACCCATCTTAAGAAATGTGATATTGATCTTGTGAAATCCTTTCAAAATTTTATACATTGTGCAATACTTCAAAAATTTTGCCGCCATATTAAATATTCAAAAAAAAATTCCAGACAATGTTTTAGTAAGAGAAAAAAAACATCATATCGTGGAAAATAGCCAATACCTTAAAGTACTATTCACAACAGATATAACGCTACGTAGGGTCATCTTTTGGCGGTGCAAATGTATTTGAATGAAGCCATACATTTTAGTAAATATTTTGTCTGAGCTCTGTCCAAACGTTGTTCATTTATTGGAAACGGCTTGTCTTAATCCAAGTCTGATCCTACTCCAACCTGACAAACCTCTTACTGCAAGGCATATCAAATTATAATGATATAGCATTCCCCCAGATATATCAAATGTTAAAATGATAAATGGGTAGAATATATTTTAAAATCATAAGTTTCAAGTTGTCCCTCCTCTCCCTCATGAGATATTGTAACTATATGACCTGCATTTACACATTTCTTTGCAAAAAAGGCAAAACGTATTTTTCAAAATGATTAAAGGAACAACTTACAATATTTTGAAGACGTAAGCTTAATTTTTGCCATATAATTTCGGAATTAAACTATACTGATGTATAAATCACAATCTATATTTCATCTTCTTATTCACTGTATATCCACACATTGAAATATTTCAATCAATGACAAACAAATCCATTTTGTTAACCTTTTTATTTGTCACACTCATTACTGATTTGTCCTTTAAACTCACTGGTCTTTTCATACGCACTATAAGCCAAGTGCGAATCGAGTAAAACAATTATTACTATTAATGCAAAAATTGTTTCTGTAAATTCGTCAAATTACAGACGAAAAATGCATTTCTTTCAAATATACATATTTTTGTGTATTAAAATCATATAAACGACACCGATTATCATTTTAAATAAATTTAGTACGCGTGTACTAAACATCCCAGGTATTTAAATTCCAATCGATTTAATTCTACCTCGATACGTTTTTCAACTGGATGTGACAAAAGCGAAAACTTGTGCAGAACTGAGTGAAGTAACGCACAAGCTAAGTTGTTATTTCGTAAGGGCCTAGTTTTAGTTGTATATATTGTCAATAAAGCCAAAATACATCAATTACGGTGCTGCATTTACACGCAATCGTTCTTTTTTTACAACGCATTTCATTTGAATGAACAATTATTTGTGTAAAGAAGGTGGATGTTTTACCTGTTGTTATCAATTATTTAAGTAAAGCACACAATTATTTATGTTAAATAAGCAACTGAAGTTCTTTACAAAACAGACGTACACCAATTTAAATCTAAAATACACATTTTTTCCGTTTTCAAGAGTCAGTGTCATAATATCTTAATTTTGTAGGTATTTTCCATAGTATAATGTTGGGATCATATAAGTTTGTCAGTATTAGCGTAACACAGTTTCTGTCAAAATATTACGATAAATCATAGAAAAAATCTCGTAAATCAATATAGTGCGAAGCTGAATTGATGTATGAAAACAGGTAGTGAGCGCGTACATAGTATACATGAGAGAAAAGGTCCTATTAAATACATTGCGTACTTACCCTTAGAATTATCATTAACCTTACACGCTTAATTAAAAGCGTACAACATTCTTTTCTTACTGGCGTATCTGGGGCTGGGGATAGTCCGGGGATTGGAACATCGTTTTTCTCGATTCATACTTCGTGCCGAATTTAAGCAAAATTGCCCCAAAAGCTAGGTGACACAAAGTATACATCGGAATCCCTTTATCTGGAACCACATTGGACCGTTTATTTTTCGGTTGTTGAATCCGCCGGTGTAATCTGGTTTTAGACGGAGTATAAGGCATTAAATATTCTTCATGCTCAATTTAATGCCTACTTTAAATGTCAAAGGGGCTTGTATATTTGAAAGAAAAGGGAAAAGGTTTAATTTTTTTAAAAGTTTAATGGCGTTTTTTATTACCCATATTTTTCCGATTTAGATAATATCACTAAATAAGGTTCAATACATCGATGGATATGCATTGAAATTATTTATAGCTCTAGAATATACAAAGTCTAGGCTGAAATAAATCGGCTATATGAAACAATTTCAGTCTGTTAGCCATTTTCCTCCGATAGTTGAAGGGAACTCTTGGCTTTCGCTCCGTCCGTTCGTACGTTCGTCTAGTCACAGATTAGATTAAACTTTTGTTCCGGTCAATGTATTTATGACGGAGTTAGAAGCCTTGGACAAGTTTATGAAATGATGGCGAAATACAAAATTTCCGGACTTTCTTCTCTATCGTTGCAGAGATTCATCTGATATTTGGTATGTGAGTCTACAAGTTACTGCTAGTTATAAATCAAGCGCGAGTTCAGTTCTGGTCCATCAATTGGAAGGGACTTAAAAAGGCTATTTCAAAAGACTGCTCTACAGGGTTCCGTCTTATACGCTAATCTGAAAAGGTTCTGATAGATAGATTTAAATCCCTTGAAAAAAGGGGGGTTGAAGTTTTTGTCCGGACTTTGATTCAAGATTCATATTTTTTGGAAACTGAGATGAAAATTTCTTTTCACTGTCAGTGGCCTTTCGATGCAGCCAGTTGCTGTTGTGTTTCTGCTGGACACTACCAAAATTGAAGGGAGAGGGTTTGGCGTGCCATAATAATAATAATAATTAATAATAATAATAATAATAATAATAATAATAATAATAATAAATAATGATAATAATAATAATAATAATAAATAATAATAATAATAATAAATAATAATAATAATAATGATAAATAATGATAATAATAATAATAATAAATAATGATAATAATAATAATAATAAATAATGATAATAATAATAATAATAAATAATAGCCTTTATTTAGACAGAATAGCATATTTAGTCCATGGACTAGTTATGGTCCTGTTATTAAATACAAAATATACATCATAAAGTATGAAATAAAAAACAAAATATCAAATTCACAGACAATATAAAAGACAAATAAAAGTGACAACAGAAGTCCGAATCAATCAAAGGGAGAGACCAGTAAGGAAAATCTGTATAACATTCGACTGAGCCAGGGAAACACAAAGAAATATATTATATATTACTACTGAAAAAGGGTCCACAACTGGAGATTCAAAGTCATCGACGCTTGTCGTAAGGGTTGAGATTTAAAACATATCTAGTTATCAATAAAAGTGACAACAAAAGTCCGAATCGATCAAAGGAAGAGACCAGTAAGGAAAATCCGTATAACATTCGACTGAATCAGGGTAACACAATCCGACACAGAACATTTTTGGCAAGCCGTCATATTCCCGACTTGGAACGGGCATTTTATAAATAAAATGGTGGGTTAAACCAGGTTTAGTGATGCATCAACCAACAAGTAACTTACTGATACTACATTTTCTTAGTTATTAGTGGGAACATTAAAATAATTGTTTAAATATGCCTTTTTAAAACTTTCTAAACTTGAACAATTTCTGATGGTAAATGGTAAATTGTTCCATAAAAGACTTCCAGATATAGTAAAAGATCGATTATAGTAGTCTGTAAAACCCTTAAATCTCATTATCTCATAAGGCCATAAAACACAACATATTAAGTCAGTTTTGGCGATATCTGGCCACAGCTTTAATAAGTATATATTGTTTACAAATATTCTAAAAACTTTCAATTGTCCGATAATAAAATTTTCGTTTTCGATTCATCATAAAAACTATCCTGATTCGATCAATCAATATTACAACATTAATATCAATATTCGATCAATCAAAAGTTACCGTAAATTATGGCAACCACAATCAATCACTGTAAGATAGATGCACCGTGGGATGCACAGGTGCTTTGGGATAAAAATTTAGAGATCACCGTGGGATACACAGATGACAAGTCCGAGAAGGGGGGTAATATGAGAGTTCATTGTATACAAAAGATGAACCCTTGAATCAGGCGCGGCGAATTATGCCATCTTGACAGAGCATGGCATTAAAAGTAAAATGCTCTGTCAACCGCCATTAGGGGGTTCGCTGCACCGCTGTAAACCAGATACCGAATTTTTTACGAAATACCCATTTGGCTCAAATTGTAACTAATGAAACAAAAATATAATACAATTACAATCTATGTACATAACCGTTCAACTCAAATCAGACTATACAATTCACTTTGGTTCGTGGTTCAATCTAAACATTTATCTGATTAATCTGCGAGTGTATTTACCACGATTTCGATAAAGACGGGAATGTAGTAATCCAGTCATTGATTAGGAAATTCTACAAACACCATTGTAGTGTGTTCAAAAGGGTATTAGTTCCGACTTTATTCAGGTGAACCCCGTCACCGCTCAACAACTGCAAATGGTTATTCCTTATTTTTGGATAATGGACATATCTTCCCCCCCCCCAATACCTAGCACAAAACTGGCAATTGAGTTATTCAAGCGGTAACGACACCTTTCCATTGCCAGGTTATTGTTAGAATATCTCCAAGTTAACCTAGGTAAAATTTGGGACCAAATTAGGATTGTGTATGGTAAAACACTTTGAACACACAGTAAAATCTATTTTATTTCATTACGTAGGAACCCGACTTTCGTCTTACCAATATCATTTCCTGCAAGATGTAGTACAAGAAATGTTGGGGGGGCTATCATAACTTAACATGGTATTAATCTGTGATTTCAGCTGCTGAATAGAAATTCCTCTATATCCTTGCCACCAAATGGCGACGTTTAAACGATCCAAGCCTAGGTTCACTCCACCTGGCCGTGTTCTGGATTCAATAAAAGCCCCCTTGACTATTGATGATCCAACGACCCAAACGGTAACAGTATCCCCTACAATTCCTTAAAGTGTTAGTTAATAGTAATCAAGAATAAAAACAAAATGTCAAATTGAAAATTATGGTCGTATGTAACTTTTGTAAACGATCGACTTCCAGCGACCTGCTTTCATTATCTCGGTATCAGGGACACCCTGTAAGGACATACTTGTAGCGGCCCCAATCCTAAAGGAATGTGAACTATATAACGATTATGATTAATACCAAGTAAGCCAATTGCTTTAACTACTTGGTAACGTGTTAAAGGTCTCCCGTTGTAATGGCAAAATAGTGGACCTGGAAGTGAAGGTCTTATGTCCATGAAACTATTAAATAAAAGGTGTGGACATGCAATATGATCAGCTTGCTTTGGAATAGTTATAACCACACCCATGCTAGACTGATCGGTTTTCGAGGATGCAATGCTTAACCTTAGACAGTCACCCAATGACATAACATCTGAAACTGACAAAATATGTCTGTCTTGTCCATTACTAATCGCGAATTCCGATATTCTCAAAAGTCCGAAAAAATGCGACAGAAAAGGCCACTTTAAATAGTACGGTTTCGTACTGTGATGTGCATACATGTGGGAGAATACCAATAATTTTCTTTAACAATTCGAATGTGATAGGTAAACGAGTATCTTTATTACGCCCCTTGACTCTTTTTATTCCATCTAGAACTTTTCTTATGACGAATTTTTTGGTGGTGTCGACAAAATCGTTCAACTTACAGAAGAAACTTATGCCTTCTAGGTAGCAACAGATTGATGAATGCGACAGATCACACTGGTACAAATAAAATATAAACTGTAAAATATCATTGAGAGGTGGGGGCCATACGTGTGACAAATTGCTTTTAAGTCTAAAATAATTAAATGTAGAAAATCCGCACTGATAAGTTTTAACTGTATTAGGAGCTAGAGACTGTTCAATGAAACTTTCGATTACTGGTCCAATATGGTCCAAAACTCCTCGGGTATTTTGGAAGGCAGTAAATCTGCTTCTGTAGCCAATGACCGGAAGCGCACAATCTGAAAACGAGACAAGGCATCCGCAATTTCCTTCTTTGAGCTCTCGATATGTATAGCTTTGAAGTTAATGTTATTCAGCATGGATAACAAAATAAGAGGGCGCATTAGCCTCATAACAGATCTGTCTTTAGATGTACATTTATTTAAGATAGAGACCAAGGCCAAATTGTCAATACGAAATATTATTCTTTTATTTTTCAACAGCTCTGCCCATAAAAATAAAGCCAAAAGAACAGGAACCAACTCCAAAAAGGCCATATTATGCATAATCTGTGTACTTTTGAAACTAACAGGCCAGTGCATCCGTACCCAATGCCCACAAAAATACGCACCCAAGTCCGGATTGCCTGAACTATCTGTAAATAGTTGTAATGACACATTTGACACCCAGAGTCTTTCGAGAAAATAACAATGTCCATGGAAATTATCTAAAAATTCTAATAACATTCTGACATCTGCTCTCACTTCGCTATTTAACCTAACTCTATAAAACGGCTTTTTGTTTTTTACACCAGCAATTAAATCATAAAATTTCCGTATAAAAGCACGGGATGCTGGTATAGCTTTTGAGCAAAAAGACAACAATCCAGTTACAGATTCTAGCTCTCTAACCTTCATTTTCTTTTTATGCAACATCGGCGAGAGGAGTGACCGCAGTCTTACTAATTTGTCCTCTGGAATAAAGATCATCATCAGTTCTGTATCTAGGACAAAGCCTAGAAATGGTAAAACCGTTGTTGGTCCGAGCGTTTTATCATCTGTTATTGGTATATCTAGATTTTTACTAATTTCCATAAAGGTATTCATTAATTGTGCACAATCGTCAGAATGCTCTGAACCCATAAAAATAAAGTCGTCCAAGTAATGATCCACGGAGCTTAGACCTGAATTATATTCGACAACCCATTGTAAAAATGTAGAGAATTTCTCAAATCAATTGCACGACAGTGAGCAGCCGAAAGGCAGGCATTTGTCGATGTAGAATTTCCCTTGAAATTTGATACCTAATAAATCAAAGTCGGCTGGATTTATTGGCAGAAGTCTGAAGGCCGACTTGATATCTATTTTCCCAAGAGCTGCTCTGGGGCCAAGGTCATACAGTTTATCTAAAATACTATCAAAAGTAGTGTAATTTACTTTGCAGAACTTTTCGTCAATGTATGAATTAATGCTATTCAGGGGCGGATATGACAAATGTGTAATTAAACGTGAAGTACCGTCAGATTTTGGCACTAACCCTATCGGCGATACTCGTAATGTTGATATGGGTAATTTTGAAAAGGGACCAATCATTCTACCCAACATTACTTCCTTTGTTAACTTTGCAAGGGTCTCATCTATATTCTGTTCAGCAGAAATCAAGTTTTTAGCAATGTAATGAAACCTAGGACCAATGTATTGAAGGCGAAAGCCTTTACAAAAACCAACAAAAAGTTCACGAGCCTCTTTAACTTTAGGATATAAATCAAAGAATTTTTTCAGCTGTTGAGTATTAATAGGACTGTGTCCTTTGTCCCAAAGATGGCGAATCGTATCTTGGTCTTGAAAACTGTTGTGGGTTTCTAAACGAGAAATTTTGAACAGTTGTATTAGTTTTAGGAACTCGAATTAAACGTTGTCGCTGCAAAACAGGTACATAGTTGGGGTTTGACTGTACATTTGAAATACCCCTGCCAGTGCTAACGACTCTACATTGAAAAACAGGATGTGGTCCGTTGCAACGTAAACACGTGTGGCTGTAAATGCATGACTGACGATAACATTTGTTTGTATAATTGTAGGGGTAACACTTTGAACCAATTATTTGGTAACCAGAATTAAAATTATAATTGCTAGATTTATTGTTAATGTATAGGAGCCATAATTCTGGGTCAACTTCCGCCCAAGAGCTTAATGGGTTAAGTGCTTTTTTCATGCGGTATTGCTCGTCATAGGTTTTCCAACCTAAATTAGCACCACAACGGGAAGCTCCCTGACGGACTACAAACATGTATTTTAACAATTCTTGAAAACGTTGTGAATGTACTGTACAATACACGCTTGTGAAAATAATAAAGGCACTTGTCCACTGCTCTATGTCATAAATTTTTACAACAGTTTTAGGATGTTGAATTACAATTTCACCCTCACTACAATTAGTTTTTGTCCGCTTTGGCCCTCTTCATTTGTTAAGAGACTGGCAAGATCTATATAATCTCCCTTTACAATTTTGTCTTTAAGGTTCTGTGAAACTGTTGATGAAACATCGTTATTTATGCTTATAATCGGTTGTGGAGTGTAAAGGGGTGCAGGAACTGTTTGCAATAATGATTCGTTACATGTGTTGGCTTGAGTAAAATTGGTAGGTATTTGTAAAACTGGAGTATTACCTGTTGTTGTAGTATTAGGAGCTACGTTCACAGGACTAGGTGGTACCATAGATGCCAGCTGTGTAATGCCAGATGTCCCCAATCCAGGGTCCTGGTTGTCTTGAACAGCCGGAGCGGTGACGAAGGAATTTGTTGTGGTGACCTTCCTTTTTGCTGCAGCAGCTGGCTCGGGAGCCCTCACCGACGGCTTTCTCTTCCTGTTTGATCTTCTGACGTTATACATATCTGAAACTCAATAGACAAATATTAGCCCTTCAAATGATAAACTTTGCAGGTAAATCTTGAAAAGCTATTCGGATTTTTGTTCATTTATTATCGTAACTTCTGGTTCATTATTACAAGTTATTTATTTTTATTTATTTATTTTCATTTATTAATATCGGAAACCGTATGTCTACATCTGTAATGTAAAAGCTGTGACCGAGAAAAAGAAAATGACTTGTGTATAATCATTATATTCGAAAATTGCAATGAGCAGGTTCCTCGGAAAATTATTGCATACTGCAAAAAAGGGGGTTGCACCAAGGACAAAAATCCAGCAAGGTCCGTTTGCAGATCGTACAAATATGAAATCCTTACAGATAAAATAACCTGTTGAGTAAAACATTAAAAAATTTGTTTATTTGTGTACAATGGAACTATAAAAAAGAATTGGGAAGCACTGTTTACAAACAGCGTGGTAGCCGTGAGATTGCAAAATTGTCAAAATTTTAATTATCATGCTATTAAAGTAAAACAAACAACATAAAAGCTTCAAATATCATTAAACATGCAAACTTAAACAGCTTAAATACTTCTCTGATGTAGGATTAAGGAGATGATTCTGGATTAAAAAAATTTTCTTCACAAAAGTTCGTCTGCTTCTTAACATGAAAGGGTCGAAAGGGAGATAATTTTGGTATCTTGTATAAAGGAAAGATTACAATTATGACCTGTACGATAACTGAATTTAAGGTATATTCCTTAAATTCTACTATTTCTTTTTGAAATGCATGTGCCAAGTCAGCACCGTTGCGATGCACATTTTTGTCAGATGTTTTTGCACCTGTGTAGTCTATTTGTCTCTTAGACTGGCTCTTTATAGCTCTGTTCTTGGCCCCGTAAGCATTATTATTACCCGAATTTCCTTGGGTGTTTCATAGAAGACCTTTGAATGAAATTATAACGTTGAACAGACGATGATCGTTATGTGACGGCAAGAGCTTTCCAGGTGGCTATTGCCATATGAGCTATAAAGTTGCAAAATTCAACCATAACATTTTTATGTGTAATTCGATTTTAACTTATTATCCTTTCGAAATAAAGTTCTGGATATGTCTTTGCCTTCGTACCGTCGGTCATGTTTTTAAAACCATACATTTTTGAAACAAAGAAGAAAAAAGGTTGTGTTACTTATAAAAATCAAAGTCTAGAGTCTTGGTAAGGTTAGATTAGAATAAGATCATATTATGTTAGAATGAAACATTACAATGCAGATAGGATAACAAAAAAGAACACAAAGATAAAGATACACGTAATTCTTATACCTGCTGAAGACATAGCGTAATATGTACATGTAATTGTATTCTTAATTAGTTCATTTACTGATTAAAAACCAACGTAATGTGTGGAATTGTATATTTTATGTAAAATGTATAGATGTTGATAGCTACAGTAATGAGTCGCCTCCTTCAGTTATTTGATAACAATAAACGGTAAAAATGATTCACATTTTATTAATAATGGATCGCATACAGTCATTTAAATACTCCTTTAAAAAGTAAACAAACGTAATATTTTGCCTTTTTAGACCCGTTTTACCTTAAAAATTATATTATAAGATAAGAACTTACCTCTAATGTGATTATATTATTGTCTTCAAAATATAAACAAAGCTCATATTCCCATATTCAATAGTTTCGGTAATTTAACATCGCTATTTACAATAAAAATTTCTGACTCCATTCGCACTTGGCCTATAGTGATACGGCTAACTCGATTTGTTTGTGTAGTTTTATTTATCAATGAACTCGATGTCTACGTGACATGATTGTCATTGAAAATAGCCTAGATCAGTGTGTTCATTGTTTGTTTGAGAGGAACTCCGTCTTGAAAAGGTATCCAACGGGGTTTTATAGTAAAAGGTACATTTAATAAAGATTATATATGTTTTGGGGTTTTTATATTTCGTGAGTGTTTTAATATGATAAGAAAAATGCTTTCCCTTTACCTTGGGTGTAAGTTAGTTATACCCTTCGGTATACGGCGTTTCTGGAAAAAGAAACCCCTCCGGCCTCCAGCCGTCGGGGTTTCTTTTCCAGAAACGCCTTTACCTCATGGTATAACTATTACATAATACTAATCTCACCGATTCGCACTTGACAATCATGATCATTACATATTTAATAAACTGCTGCGCCAAGATACGCCCGTTCACTGTTAATTTGAACTTCATTGCATTGTTGGACCACAACAAAGTTTTGATTGAAAAAAAAAATCAAACAGAATATGTGCCTCACCAAAGATATAACCATTTAACAAATATCAAATTAATATGCTAAAATGTAGGAAGGTGCAAAAAATGAATTTCAAAAAATATCAAGTCAAAGGGCCATAACTGTCCACAAAAATCAGTCAACAGGAACCACATTTAAATTTAATCAGTAGTTTATAAATATACAATCATATACTATATATCAAACAACGGCAGTAGAATACCGAAGGAACAAAGGGGTGAAATTCACAAAAATCGAAGTCCAAAGACAGGGCAAAAACGAGAACACAGTAAACAATGACGTTAGACACAAAAACAATGACGCCAGACAGACACAAAGCACAGAACCAGAAATCACAACATTCAGAACAAAGGCACTCACAGTGTGAACTACAGTGAAACTGAGAGTGACATCAGATGCTCCGGAATGGTAAGCATGTCCTGCTCTGTTAACAGCACCCGTCACACTGTAAGTGATTCAATCCGGGAAAATGTCAAAGTCGGAAGTCAAATCCGGGAAGACGTGAATCTAGCTGAAAATGTCCACTTTCATTTGGGATACTGACACGTCATATCTTTCAATGATGCTATGGTGACGGCAGGGATGAAATTAACAAAGGTTGAACAAATCCCTGACTAAGCAGCTTTTTGGACAGTGTGTTTGCTCTGTTCAAAAAATCACTGTACAAACTACAAGCTCGACAGTAACGAATCAACTGTGAAATGTACACTCCATAGGCTGGAGAGGTAGGTATATTGCTGCTAAGAAAGGGAAAGTTCACAATGGGGAAATTAAAATCATCACGCCTGTCATATAGCTTAGATTTCAAACGTCCATCTTCATCAATATACAATAAAAGATCTAGGTACGAAGCTAAAGTAGGTGTTTCAGTTGTTTCTTTAATTTCAAGCTCATTTGGCTCATTTCAATCCCAAACTGCTGAGTCAGGGATATGTTCAGCCTTTGTTACTTTCGTCCCTTCAGAAATTCTATGGCCGTCAGCCCGACATCATAGATAGATATGAAATGTCAGTGTCACAAATAAAAACTGACATTTTCAGCTAGATTTGCGTCTTCCCTGATTTGACATTACCGGTTTCGACTTTACCCTGAATTGACCCACTGACAGTGTGACGGGTGCTGTGCACAGAGTAGGACATGCTTACCCTTCCGGACCACCTGATGTCGCTCTCGGTTTTTATGGGAGTTCACACTGTCAGTGCTTTAGTTTTTTGTGTTGTCTTGTTAAATTTTAGTTTTGTCTTCGTTAGTGATGTCTGTGATACCGATCTGTCCTTGTCCACGTTTGAATACTAAAATGACTAAAAAACCTTTTCAAAATTTCACCTTGGTACTGTTTGAGGGTTAGAGAAGTTACACGTACCATGGTTTTAGTTGGTTTTGTCTAAGGGTTAGAAAATGACAATAACCAATCAGTTACCTAACAGATCTTTCAAAACATATACCTCACTGACCGTGTGACGGGTGCTGTGTGCGGAGCAGGACATGCTTACCCTTCCGGGGCACCTGATGTCACTCTTGTTTATTGAGAGTTCACGCTGTTAGTGCTTTAGTTTTTTGTGTCGTATATGTAACGTTCGAGTGTTTTGTAGGCATGTGGTGTCTTTGGTCTTCCGTCTTTTGGTGTTCTTGCTTTTGCCTTGTCTCTGGACTTTGATTTGTGTAATCTTGTGCTTTGTTCCTTCGGTATTCTACTGCCGTTGTTTTGGATAGATCTGATGTAAATAATCCTTAAATGTAGGATTATTAAGAGAAAGCACATCGTCTATGTAGCGGAAGCTGAAATTAAAGGACTGGGCTAAATGTTTTTGTTTTCTTTGAATAAGCCCTTGTAAAAACTTGGCCTCGTACGAGTAAAGGAAAAGGTCAGCTAAAAGAGGCGCACAGTTTGTTCCCATAGGAATCCCTATTGTCTGTTGGAAAACACGACCTCCAAATTCGACAAAAATATTGTCGATCAAAAATTCTAACATTTTGATTACGTCAGTCTCGGTGTACTTCTTATTTGAATCGGTGTGGTTCTTAACAAAATATGTCTTGTCTTTCCCTATAAATAAATAGGTGTATCCGCGTTATCCATTTTTTGTGCAAAAACATTGATGTATTAAATCTGGATATCTGGATAATCTGGATATCTGGATATCAAATCATTGATGTATTAAATCTGGATTTCTGGATATCAAATCATTGATGTATTAAATCTGGATATCTGGATATCAAATCAGCATATTCACGCATTGTAAAGAAAAGGTGGAGAAACTGGTGTTTTTCAGAAATTTACTAAGTCCAAGGGCCGTAAATCTGTATACAATCAAGCAATCAGGACTAAACTAAAACTTGATCTGTATCTCATCTAGATACACTCATATAACAAATATCAAATCAATATGTCAAGCTGTTACAGAAAAAAACTCCGGAAGCCTAAATTATTCAAAATATCAATAAGTCCATGGGCCATAACTCTGTACAAATTCACCAATCAGAACCATATTCGAGCTTGATCTGTGTCTCACCTAGATATACTCATATACCAAATATCAAATCAATATGTCATGTAGTTATAGAAAAAAACTCCGGAAACCTATATTTTTTAAAATTTCACTAAGTCAAAGGGCCATAACTCTGTACAAAATCAACCGACCGGAACCAAATTCGAACTTGATCTGTATCTCACCTAGGGGCGCAAGTAGTATGAAAAGGCCGATTCTGCCCCACTCATGCAGAATCCTGCATAAAAATCCCCACCTCGAGGACAAAATGCAAACGGACGGCATTCCTATTGATCATAGGGTAAATACGAGAATGGCATATGTATTCGCTAGTAGACAAGTCGTCCCACAGGAAAGTGGAGATCAGGACACCTTAAAGAGAGGTGTGCCTACGTCCAAGATTAATATAAATAAAGATATGGCATCCGAAAGAAATAAGATTGATCAGTTCCAGGATTTCTTTCTGGAGAATGAAGAAGATTTGGAAGATAGCACCCCCACCTCCCAAAAGCAGCATCAGTGCTGCAATTCCCCCACCCTGGTACAGATGGATGATCACACCCAGCAGTGTCAAAATTGCGGGGCGGAGCAAGTCCATCACATTGAGCAATCAGGGAAGCAGAAGACCACCTGCGGCTACCCACTCAAGAGGAAGAAGGGGCAGTTCTGCAAGAGCAAGCCTGGGAAGGATGGTCTCTGCTGGAGGTATACTAGACAACCACGCGAGACGGGAGAAGAGGAGACCATCCCCGTCGAGGGTAAGATGGTGGTTGAAGAGACCATGAAGACCCTCCGTCAAATAGCTAAGGATGAGGGTATGAGGGGGTCAGCAGGAAAAGTAAGGAGGCCTTGGTGAAGCTCATCGAGGAGAAAACCACCCGTAAATTTACCCGTAAGGAAGTCTTCAGCAAGAAGCAGCTGAAAGCACTCGCCAGGAATCGTGGCCTTACCAAGTACTCTCAGCTCAAGAGGGATGATCTGATCCAGCTGGTCGAAGAAGATATCAGAAATGCCCCAGTCGAGGATGAGATCAAGGTCACCGATAGGCGTCAAGCGCTGAATGGCGTATTTGGCACGGTCGTCATTGAACCCGTAAAGTCGCACGACGTGACCACATATCTCAAAGTAAGTCGGAGCACAATCTCCACCACCATCTCAGATGCTCTCGCCCAAAAGAAGGGATTGAAGGTCCACCTAATTCTCCTAGTGGAGCTAGTGAAGACCAACCCCGCGATCGGAGAAAATACCTACATCACCCCCTACTTCCAATCAGCTCTTGCTACCCTCACCAAATCATCCGACCTCGAATTGGAGATTGCCTTCATGATGGAGAAGGTCAAGGAAAATATGGCTAAGTACATGCGGGAAGGGAGCGGATGGACTTTCGGGCACGTCGTGAAGCCAGAAATCCACCTCAACCAATTCAAGCCGATCAAGGGGGGGGGGCTCCTTCATACCACTCCCACAGAAGCTGAATCAGAAGAAAGCCATCATCAATTTGAGGAATGAGATTGATCGCTGCTTCCAGTGCGCAGTCCTATCAGCGCTTCACAATACTGAGGTGGATCGTAAGCATACCAACCGAGTGACACAGTACAAACCATGGGAGAAAGAGCTCAACTTCGACGGCATCGACTTTCCAGTCTCGCTCAAGGCGATAGATAAGTTCGAGAGGCAGAATCGTACCATCAATGTCAATGTCTATGGCTTCGATGGCGTAAAGAAGGGTGAAGACGGGGAAGAGGATCTTCAGATCTACCCCATCAAGATATCCAAGAATACGGGCTCCACCCACGTAGATCTCCTCTTTCTGACTCGTGAAGGCAAGCAGCATTACTGCTGGATCAAGAGCCTCTCTCGACTCCTGAGCTCTCAGGTGACGGAGCATGGTCATGAGCTTTTCTTCTGCCGCAGATGCCTCTCCCACTTTTCCAGGCAAGATATCTTGGACGAGCATATGGAATATTGCAGTCAGAAAGAGGCCGTCAGGATCGAGATGCCGGAAGAAGGGACCGCCATAGCCTTCCATAACCACAAAAAGATGATGAGAGCTCCATTCATCATCTAAGCGGACTTTGAGTGCTTCACGGAGAAGCTCAGCACCTGCCAGCCGGATCCATCACACTCCTACACGAAGGCCTACCAGCTTCAGCGACCATCGGGCTTCTGGTATTACGTGAAGTACGCTCATGGTGATTACAAGGCCCCATTCGTCTACTGCGGGGAGTGTATGGAGGAGGAAGTGAGAGCCATTGGTAAGATATACAAGGAGAATAAGCCCATGGTGATGACCGACGAGGACAAGGAGAGCTTCGAAGAAAGCACACACTGCCACATTTTCGGGGATGAATTGGGAGGGGATAAGGTTCGGGGCCACGACCATTTAATTTAATGCTTTATTTATTGTAAGAGGATTACAAACAGCCCAAAGGCTACAAAGTTGCTCTCCTCAACATAAACAGACAAGACAATATAATACAAGACAAAACACAATACAACTCTCATTCACATACTCACACATACAATGTAGTATAGTCAAATAGGATCTGACACAAATTTGTAAAATAAATTACATAAAACGTTTACTGTTTTCTATAAATTCAAACACATACTGAAATAACATTTTGTTGTCATCCATTGAGAAATCATCATTACCAAATATAAAGATTTTAACTAAATAGTTGCATAAAATTTCTTTAAAAGATATCAAATTTACATTTGGACAGAGTAATGCTCTTACTTTTTGGAAGAATAATAATCTTAAATTTTTATATCTATCACACTGAATAAAAAATTGCTCAATAGTTTCAGGCTTTTTAGCATTACATCTATTGCATAGCCGAGAGGCAATTAAGTTATATTTAAATAAGTGATCATTTAAACCACTCAAACCGAGTCTAATACGAGTATGGTTTATTTTACCCCTACCATGACCAAAGGAATAAATTTTTTTGCTGTTATTTTCGCAAAAATATTTGTTAATTTTTTCTTTAAAAATATTTAAAGAACCTGATAATTTGTAATCAGCTGGAATCTTATTCCACTCTTTAATCGTTGATGGAAAATAAGATGATAAGAATTTAATTGTGCGTCCATGCAATGGCAAAATGTTATCCATGCGACGCAAATTATAATTTTGTGTGTTATGAGTAATTAAGGGACAACACTCAAATAAATAATTAGGACACTCATGGTTAATTATCTTAAAGAATAGATTAAGTTTATGAATTTTACGTCGTGTCATCAAAAAATTTAGTCCAAGTTCATTTAATAAGTCTTTGTGTTTTGTTATTTTAAAAGCACCGGTTATAAGAATTGCAGCTCTTCTTTGTACTTTTTCTAAAAGATCACTTTCACTTTTCAGACAGTTATCATATAATATATCACAGTAGTCAAGAATTGGTAAAATCATACTTTTATATAACTTTTCTAAACACGTTCTTGGTAAAAATCTTTTCATTCTAAACATGATATCTAATCTTTTGTTTGATTTCTTACATATTGTAGTAATATGATTACTCCATGATAAATTTTTAGATATAATTAAGCCAAGATGTTTGTGTTCATTAACCTGTTTTAAGATCACATTATCTAAAATAAGGTCAGGATGAGGAATTTCTTTATTTGTATTACAAAATATCATATATTCTGTTTTATTTGGATTGAAGGTTACTCTCCACTGAGAGGCCCATTTACTTAAATTATTAAGATCTCTATTTAATACATTAAACGAATCTAAACTATCAATATCTTTTAATAATGTTGTGTCATCAGCAAAAAGTTTCATGTCACTTTCAATATTCTCATTTATATCATTTATGTACACTAAAAATAATAATAAATGGAGCCCTTGGGTACACCTGCATTTGTATGTTGAACTTTTGAAGATTTACCACTTATAACGACTTTTTGTGATCGATTAAACAAGTAATTTTTTAGTAATTGAAACAAGGTTCCGCAAATTCCTAGTTGTTTTAGTTTAAAAAGTAATCCATCATGCCAAACTTTGTCAAAGGCTTTAGAAACATCCATAAATACAGCACATACATGTCTACTATTATCAATAGATTTATAAATATCATGGATCATACTGACAAGCAAATTAACAGTTGAATCATTCTTCTTAAAACCACTATTATTTTCAATAAGGAGATCATTTTCAATCAAATAATCATATAGTCTTTTAAAAATAATTGGGAAATATCGCGGCGCAGCACACAACGAGTGCAATCTGGAAGCATCCTCTTCCACAACTTGGGTGGGTATGATTCCCACATCTTCGTCAAGGAGCTTGGATCAACTGAGGGTAAAATCGACTGCATTCCCAATACCGATGAATCAGCTTCTCCAAGAAGGTGGGAGATCTGGAAATGAGATTCGTCGATTCGATGCGCTTCTTACTCGGCTCGCTAGATAAGCTAGCCAAGAGCCTCACCCCCGACCAATTCAAGACCGCGAAAGCAAAATTTGGCGATCGCCACGAGCTGATGATTCGGAAGGGGGTACTTCCCTACGATTATATGGATGGGGAGGCCAAGCTGGAAGAGACTCAGCTCCCACCCAAAGAAGCCTTCTACAGCACACGTTACGCGGAGGGCATCACCGACGAAGACTACGCGCACGCTCAGAGGGTCTGGGAGACCTTCGAGTGGAAGACCCTACGTGACTACCATGATCTTTACCTAGAAACCGACGTCTTGCTGCTGGCGGATATCTACGAGAATTTCAGGGATATCTGCCAGACTCACTATGGGCTTGATCCTGCCAACTACTACACATCTCCCGGATTGTCCTACGACGCCGCTCTCAAAACCACTGACTGGGCAAAGATTGGAGCTTCTTTCCGATCCGGATATGCTGCTAATGTTCGAGAGGGGCACCAGAGGAGGAGTCGCCATGATCTCCCGCCGCTACGGCAAGGCTAATAATCCCTACATGACCGACTACGACGCCTCTCAGCCCACCAAGCATCTCACCTACCTCGACGCCAATAATCTCTACGGGTGGGCGATGTCGCAGCCTCTCCCCACGGGAGATTTCAAATGGATCGAGCCAGAGAAGATCGATGAGATCTTGGAATATCCAGACGACCACGAATATGGTGCAATGGTAGAATGTGATCTCGAATATCCACAGGATCTTCACGGCGTCCACAACGACTACCCTCTCGCGCCCGAGACCGTAGAGATCGACAAAGTCCGCAAGCTGGTGCCTCACTTGGGCAAGCGTGAGAAATACACCCTCCACTATCGCAATCTCAAGATGTATCGGGAGAGGGGGATGAAGCTCACCAAAGTCCATCGGATCATCAGGTTCAGGCAATCCCCATGGCTCAAGAAATATATCGACCTTAATACCGCTCTCCGCGGCAAGGCCAAGACCGACTCCGTGGCCAAGCCTAACTTCGAACGTCGAGTGGTCTTCACCGAGAATCTAGCAGCCGTCCATATGAAGAAGACCAAGCTGAAATTCGATAAGCCGATCTACCTAGGAGCCTGCATCTTGGATATTTCGAAGCTTCTCATGTACGATTTTCACTATGGATTCATCTGGAAGACGTACGGTGATCGCGCCCGACTTCTCTTCACCGACACAGACAGCTTGGCCTATGAGATCCAGATCGACGACTTCTACCAGGATATCGCTCCACACGTCCAGGAAAAATTCGATACGTCCAATTACCCGGACGAGCATCCCTCCGGCATCCCCACCGGCGTGAATAAAAAATCCTCGGGGTATTTAAGGACGAGTGGGGTGGCAAGGCCATGACCGAATTCGTGGGGCTCCGGGCGAAGCTATACGCTTTCAAGGTGGATGACGGTGAGACCACCAAGAAGGCGAAGGGAGTCACCAAGAGCGTCATCAAGCGCAGCATCGCCTTCGAGGACTACAACCGATGCCTCGCCACCCAGCAAGAAATCCATCGTCCGATGAATATCCTCCGGAGCCATCTCTATCAGATCTACGCCGAGGAGATCAACAAGATCGCGCTCTCCGCCAAAGACGGCAAGCGTCACATCCTCCCCGACGGCATCAGCACCCTTGCCCACGGACACTATCGAATCACCCACGGCTAAGCCCCTACGCACTTAGCAGACTCTGACGGGTGCGGGTGCCCATCCCTCCTTAGCAGGCTCTGAAGGGTGCGGATGCCCATCCCTCCTTAGCAGGCTCATACCCCACCGCATCGCCGATCATATACTAGTATATAAATGGGTAAAAGTAGACGCTCATACAATCCTGGAAGCTCCATCAGACATATCCACAAGGGGCAGGAATATCTGAATGAATGTAAGCAGAAGATGGTTCTCTATGAGAAACGATGCGCTCTCAGGGCCCTCTTGGAGAAGAAGAGGATCAAGAACAGACAGACTCTGAGTGGTCCGCACGCCCCATCTCCCCCTCTATCGTTTTGCAGCCTCTGACGGGTGCGGAGGCTTCGCCGCCCATACCTAGATAAATGAGCAGCATACGAGTGCACGGCATCCTCCTCCCCCACCAGCCCCTTTCGAATCTAGAACTGGAGGAAGCTGCCAAGGCCCTGAGCATCCCCCATTTAGAGGCGTATTCATGCGCAATGCCCTACCTCCCACCCCACGCCCCATCGAATGCGACATCCTGAATCACGACGATCGCGATGGCCCCGGCACGCACTGGACGTGCTGACATAAGCAACGAGGACTCAAAGTCCACTTCGACCCTTACGGCCTGCCCCCACCCAACGAGATCGTCGACTATCTGAGGCCGGATATTCGATATAATACCGATGAGCTTCAGCGTCGCGGCGACGTGGTCTGCGGGCACTTTTGCTTGCACGTCTTGAAGCTTCTTTCGGAAGGTTGGACGCTCAAGGAGGTCATCTTCGACCTATAGATAAATGAATAAATTCGGATCTCACTCGAGGAAGCGCATGCCCGTCTGGCGGATGCTTCAGGATCTCAATATGAACGACCATCGCATCACCAGTCTTGATAGCTCGGACGCCGTGACGAAGAAATAGGTCACTCAGCAGCTGAAGGAGAGCCTGAAAAGTATCGATGACCTAGAGGCGGAGCTTGGTGCTACTCAGAAAGCTCTCGAGGAAGAAAAGAAACGCTTCGACCGCATTGAGAAATATATGGCAAAGTGCCTACCCATGGCAGATGGTAAGATGGAAGGGGATATCGATATGCAAGGGCATGCGATCCACAATCTGCCAGAAGGGACGCGAGCAGACGAGCCGGTCAACAAGGGATGGTATGCTAAAAATTGACAGGAGGCGGTCAGTGCGATGCAAGGAAGGATCGAAGCCATGGATAAAAAGATCACGTCTCACCATGGATAGCTTCACAGCCTTTCTGGACTCTCTCGTTCGAGGGACCGGAGAGACTACTGGTTATTGCCAGTCGGACTCTTTGACCTATGAATTGAAAGATGCTGGATATCCCAGCCACTTCACGAAGATTTCCTTCACCCCAGCCCTGGTTCGCCGCCGCAGGATATCTTCGATGCGAAAGACGTTCTGATCGGTGCGCTGCAGCTCCTGCTCGTAGAAGGATCCCTTGATCTCCTCTTCGTTGTAGAAGTCCTTGAGGATAGGTCGGTGGCTGCGTCGCTAGGGCCTGAAAGATGGTGAAGAGATCTTCCGTCCAGCGCGGAGTATATCCCTTCTCGAAAGTGCCCTTCTTATTAATGATCCGGACTTTATCGCCGACGTCGAATCGATGAGGCTTCATGGGTGGGAGATCTCCGTAAAGATTCCAGAAGACCTTGGCCTCGTGCTCTTTCTTGCTGGCGGCAGTGGGAGTCATTTTGATGGATCGATGCTTGGTGGTATTATACTGGCAGACGAGATCATCCAAGACGGGAAGGTAGGTACGCGTGCTATTGGCCGAGAAGTACTTGAACATCTTCTCCTTCATGGTACGATTCCAGCGCTCGACGACGCTCGATTTCTCCTCATTCTCCGTAGAGTAGAGCTCAATCCCATGCTTCTGGAGCAGAGCCTTCATCTCACGATTATAAAATTCCGTGCCCTTATCGGTCCATAGCTTCTCGGGCTTGCGATCCTTGAAGACGGTCCGGAAGGCATCTCGCACCGTCGCACCTTTCTTATCCTTGAGCGGTACCAGCCAGCCATACTTGGAGAAGACGTCGATGATGCTCAAGAGGTATTTGAAGCCTCAATTATCCCGGGAGAAGGCGCTCATATCTACGAGATCGGCTGTCCAGGTCTCGTCCACCCCACCTACCACCACGCCACGCTTCTGGAATTTGCGTCTGACTGGCTTATGCAGCTCTTCGGCTACCTCATCCGACCAGCGCACTTTTTTTTCCTCACGCCCAGCCCAAATCGTGCCTTGGTGCGATGATGGGTTTGACGATACTTCGATCCATGCGCCTGCGGGCCGTGGGCTGCTGAATGCCGTCCAGCTCCTTGAGCATGGTCTTATCGCAGATAGAATAACGGGGGGCCGTATCCTGATGCTGAGCATAGCAGAGATCGTGATGATAGGAAGCCTTATCCAAGCGATTGATCGGCATGGACCAAGGTTTTGGGGTGCCGTCTGGCTTTAGACGCTTATGAAGCTTGGTTCGGGGGCCGGTGAAATTATGCCCCTCTAAGTGCATTTCCACGGGCATGCGATTGAGCATCTTATTCCAGAGCCCAGCGCCCGACACAGCGATAAATTGGGACTTCTGGGAGACGCAGACGGCGCAGGTTCCGACCCTCCGCAGCCTCCCATTGCTTGCCACCACCTCGTGGATCCCTAGCGTATAGGTGGGTTTTCGACATTTCAAGCAGAACATTGCCATTTTATATAGATAAATGGACGTTGAAGACCTTACGTACGATGAGCCTACCGCCAGTAGGCATAATCACTTTCTCCTCCCGCAGCGATCCATCCGAGGTCTGATCATCGGATAATCGGACTGCGGCAAGACGACGCCGCTGAATAACCTCCTCCTGCGCGACGGATAGCTCATCTACGATCACTTCTACGTCTTTGGAAAATCGTTTCACCAGCCCATTTATCAGCTGCTGCAGCGGGCGCTAGGTATAGGATTTTCGAAAGACGATATCCGCGAGCTTCTTTCCATCAAGGATCGCTATCCGCACTCCTTGATCGACGTGGTAGACGTGATGAAGCCCCCGCCCAAACCAAGTGCTATCGAGCCCTTCTTCTTCGAGCAGGTGAGCGACGTGCCCGACACCGCGACCGCGACCCCTCTCGCAAGAATCTCATGGTCTTCGACGACTTGATGCTCAGCAAGCAGGCGCCATAATAAAGTAGATTGCTTCTACCTCTGCCAAAATTACTTTCAAGCTCCAACGGCAATCGATCCGGGAGAATGCTAATTTCATCTTACTCTTCGAGCAGGATGCCAAGAATCGCGATATTATCCGCCGTGACCATTGCAGCGATCTCACCCCGGCTCAGTTCGATACCCTATGCAATCGCGCTTGGGCCAAGCCTCACGGATTCATGACCATCGATCTCACGAGCCCCAAGACGAATGGAAAGTATCGATGCAATCTGGATGAGTTCTATCGAGTATAAGATAAAGAATGATGCAGGATTTTTTCCTGGAAAATCAAAGGGACTTGGATCGGGAGAATGCTCCCAAGCCCTCACGACCACCTCCTTGATGCAAGCACCGGTGGGAGCGTGTGCTTATTAACGATGAGATCCCAGGATATGACTGCAGCAGATGCGGTGTCGAAAGGTATGCTCATCGCATCGATGACCAGGATTTCGATGGAAGGTCCTATAATTCCCATTCCCGCCGACGGCCGTCGCTCGGACCACAGTGGCTGCATCAAGACGGTTCGAGGTCATCAATGCACGTACCTATCCATATTGCCAAGCGATAAATGCAAGAGGCATTCGAGGCTATTTCGTAAGGCGTGCTGCCGTTGTGGAGCTCCTATCGCTCGCGGTAAGGCTTTGGACCGTATCCACCAAGAGATTATTGCCATGCCCAAATTCGCCACCCCCTGGTCGGGTATGAAAATCCGGATGGTTTGGGACGGTCATAAAATCGCGCATAGGATGGAAGTCTTCTGCTCCTCCAAATGCATCAACGCCTAGGGGTGTTCCTTCCATCGCCTCCCAATGCCCCATAGCGTTCATTCCATCGCCCCATAGCGTTCGATCCATCGCCTCCCAACGCCCAATAGCGTTCGATCCATCGCCCCATAGCGTTCGATCCATCGCCTCCCAACGCCCAATAGCGTTCGATCCATCGCCCCAATGCCTAGGGGCGTTCGTTCCATCGCCTAGGGGCGTTCATTCCATCACCTTGGGATGTTTGCGATGCTATAAATAAAATGACGTTCATCAAGATCACCGATCCTAAGCAGCGTGAGGCGCTTGCTAGGGACCTGCAGGAGACCAAGCGTAGTATCCAGGCTACTGATATGCATCATCGCCTGGATAAGGTCGCGACCTACCCAAGATCTTCAAGCCCGTCGTCGAGACGCAAAAGGAGACCGCTTCCCAGATCACCAAAAAGATCGATGATCTCATCCTACCCGCCCCCGTGCCTGCCATTCCTCCTGCCGCCGCCGCAGCCGAAGGCGACGACGACAACCCACTACCCATCGGACAAGCTCTGACTACCAATCTCGGTCCAAGAGCCACCCATTATCTTCAGCTCAGTATGACTCCCAAAGCAGATCGTACTTTTGGATTGCGAGTGGAAGACGGCGCCATCATGATCGACAGTCTCCCCGTCACTTTCGACGGTGACGATATCATCGTCGATGGCAAGCACTATAGGGGTACCCCGACCTATGGGAGCTCATGGTCATGAAGCATCCCGAAGATTTCGAATACCTATGGTGATATCCTACGAGCATCGAATGCCATGTATCAAGGCAATTCTGCAGTCTCGCAGACCCCCAAGGCTAGCAACAGCAAGAAGTGGAAGGAGATCGTCTCGTACCTCTATAAGCAAGATAAGTATGGGAGTGGGTTCCGGATCGTCTTTCTTCCCAAATGCTTTGATCAGTTGCTGGATCGCCTCGATCTTTGCGCCGCCGCCTATAAGGCTGGGAATAATGGGGTGCATCGAAATCGTGGCCATCCTCGACGCCATGAGGAAAGCAAAGCATATCAGCAGGGAGGAGTACGAGACGCTGCATCGAAAGCTCCTCTAAATAAATTTACGATGCCTTTAGTAGTGAATCACGGATATTGCCGGAGATACGTAGTCGGTGGGCGAGGATTATTCGATACCATCGCCAGTCTGGCTGGACGATTACTCACCTCTTCCGCCGCGAAGACGTTGGGAAGCAAGGCCGTGAGCGCCGCTTCCAATGCAGCCTTCAAGGGATTGGAGAAAGGAGCGACGAATGCCGTAGACCACGTCGTTCATCGAGCGACCCGCAAGAAGCCCAAGAAGCCCAGAGCACCACCTACCACCAAGACCAAGAGGACCCCTCAGCAGCAGGCCCACCTCAATAATCTCATCTCGGATGGTGGCATCGCAACCATCAACGACTTCGTCCAGCGCTATAAATAAATATATGATGGCTGATATGCTTACTATCCCCGACTGACTTTCGACGAAAGCGTCCAGTAGTATGAATTCTTCGAATACATCCCATCACCGTGACGCAGCTGAATAGATCCGGCACCGAGATCCGCCTCAGCATCGAGTCGCAGGATCTCTTCCTTCATCCCTCCTAGAGCTACCTCTTGCTGGAAGGAAGGCTCTAGAAGAATGATGGGTCGGCCTATGCCGATTCCAATCTCATCTCC
>MJUU01033242.1:0-15584 GCA_002080025.1 Modiolus philippinarum | reverse complement strand
AAGAGTAACGATCAAGAAGCCAACCCCGCCATCTTCGATCACTGCCGCGTGAATGATATCCGGGTCACTTTGAATTCCCAGAGATATCCTGCCGTTGGTCATCGCGCCTCCTTCACGAATCAGAAGGTCTCCAGGCTCTATAAGGAGGCCGCCGATTTCCGCTGGAAATTCTTCAACTTAGATCACCTGGTGGGCAATCCAGGCATCACCCCCGCCGACTTTACGGATCTCCATCTCTTTTCGTATTCGACGTCTACAAGCAGAGCGAGCGCCTCAAGAACTCAACGATCGACGTCTATATCAAGGTAAGATTCGATCAGAACGTCGCCGCCAATACCCAAGCCTACGCTTTGGTCATCTCCGATCGCATCCTCCAATTCAAATCTGATGGCCAGAAGATGAGCGCCGTCTTCTAAAGCTGAGCTCTGCAGTAAATAAATGGACAAAATTCATATTCAACTACTGTTTGCCATCCGACCCGCCGAAGTCTTCACCATCCTGGCGAAAGCCAAAAACCTCCAGAAGCACTACGACGGCCTGGAAGATTGGAAGCAGAGACTGGTATCCGCTTTTTTCGTCGCCACCTACCATTTACGATTTAATCGTAAATAAATGGACGATTCACTTTTGCAGAAAATCGCCACCAATACCGAACCCAAGCATTGGTTCTCCTTCATCGTCTCTGGGGGCGATAGTCAATCAAATGCAAACCTATCTGACCGATCAAGACGGTCGCCCCATCGATCTGCGAGGGGAGCATCTCACCATCCGCTTTCATCTGCGCGGGGTATAAATAAATGGATTATCAAGAGTATGGTCTCAACTTGACGAAGGGTCAGGCAGAGAAGATCCTGCGTGCGGAAAAGAAGAGTTGCCCCGTGAGCGTCCGATTGCTGCATACCAACCTATCTGGTGAGCAAAAGATGTTCCTCACTCAACGGCAGATCCAGCGCATCACCAAGCTCTTGCAGAGCGGTAAGGATGGTATGGTCTTGGAGATGAGCCCAAAGCAGCTGAGGCATAACGTAAAGGAAGGTGGATTTCTCCCCATGCTTGCAGCTCTCGCCTCTGCTGCGCTACCTATGCTAGCCAAAACCGTGCTGCCTGCTTTTGGTGTGGGTGCCTTGAGCGGTTTGGGTAGTGCAGCCATCCAAAAAGCCGTTAGATCCGGATTATATCTCAAGAAGGGTGGGAAAGTATGCTGCGTGAAACCCCAGGGTCGTGGTCTGCATCTCAGCCCAGGTACTTTGCCCAATACTTACGGTGATGGATTGTACTTGAAGAGTGGAAGTCGGCTCTACGATGGTAGTGGATTGATCCTTGGCCCCCAATAGCCCCTTCAAGAGTATCCCCCTGCTGGGCATGCTTCTCTGGGGCCCCTAGATAAATGGACGAAGTGAATGCCAGTCATATCGAATGCCTGGAAGAGGAGCTCATCTCAGAAATCCAGAGATATGAGCATGCTTTTAAGATCTATAACCGACTGGATAAGGTCGTCTCCTTTGCCCTGGGTGCTTGTTCCGTGGGCAGTCTATTGCTGACCAGTTGCACGATGGGGTCTGCTCTGACCGGTGTGGGTGCGGTAGCATCCATTCCCCTGGGTTCCCTCGCCTGCCTATGTGCCACGGGAAGTATGGTCCTGTCCTTTATCTCGCACCGAGTCGCCAAGAAGAAAAAGAAGCATCGAAATACCGTGCGATTAGCCAAAACCTATAGGTCCCAGCTGGCAGGTGAAGACGGTGCTCCTGCAGTCTGCCTGAAAAATTATTACGATGAGAAGGATCAGTTGCGTCAACCTTCTGCCCCCATTAGTGAAGAATTGAATGCGCATGCGCCATAGGGAGGGTTCTTCCATTCGCACCTCGCTCGGCTACGCCTCGCTCCCCGCTCATTCCCGAACCCTCCAGATCAAAGTGCCAAGTGACCAAAAAAAAATTTCCCGTTTTGGATTGGGAAATTTTGCGTCCTTACCTCGATTTTTGTTTTTTACTTTCTCACCAGATCGTAGGAGAGGTATTGCTGATTGGATTTCTTGCTCAGCTTGAATCCAGTGCTCCGAACGAAAGCTCCTTGCAAGGGACCCTTTTCTTTGTTGAGCGTGGGGCAACCCCATACTCTGGTGATTGCTCCTTCTCGATTTTTCAGAGTGAGAATCCTGCTTTTGCCAAATTTTCCTTCCACTTCTACCACCTCCAAAATCTTATAGATCACTCCTGCGGGCAAGTCCTTCCATGTGAAGGCTTCCTGATTCTGGTCCTTCATCTTTTCCTGGAAGGCATCTTCGCTGATGAAATCGTCACCCCCATCTTGGGAGATTTCAACGAATCCATTGTGTACGAAAGTCATATTTCTTGTATTTACCCTATGCTCAATAGGAATGCCGTTCGTTTGCATTTTGCCCTCGAGGTGGGGATTTTTATGCAGGATTCTGCATGAGTGCGGCAGAATCGGCCTTTTCATACTACTGGCGCATTATTTTTTCGCAAATTTTTCAAATATTAATTATTACGTTTCCGCAAATTAAAAATTTACGTTTCCGCAAATTTTATGCATTACTTTTCCGAAAATTTACTTGGTTAATCGGGTAGCTTTCATCATAATTTCAATATGTTTTATAATGATTAAATAAAATTGACCAAAAAAATATGATCGTCAGCTTTGTGCATGAATGTACTGGGTGGATCCACACTTATTGGAATTAGCTTTAATAAGACTTCACTGATAAATCCAGTTAAGATTTTGAACATGTTTACCCTAGAATTTGAAATTTGAAATACAAGTATGAGGTGAACATACTGGTCAGATATGTATGGCAAGCGAAATTAACTAAAACTTAGGTTAACCGGGTTTATCGCAGGAAAACCCGGTTTATCGGGTCGGTAATCCTGGTTTACCTCAGAAAACTCTCACTACCGACCGGTAATGTGGGTTTCAACATTTGATACATGTTAACCTCCACTTCCTATGAGTTTTTATTGCTACACCTACTTTACCGGTCGGTAAAGTGGGTTTTCTTGTGCGGAATTCACCAAAACCTAGGAAAACCAGGTTTATCGACCGGTAATCCTGGTTTACCTAAAAAATTCCAATTACCTATCGGTAATGGGGGTTTTTGAAAATAAATACATGTTAACCTTCAATTCCTATGAGTTTTTTAAGCTAAACCTGCTTTACCGACCGGTAAAGTAGGTTTTCCTGCGCGGAATTCACCAAAAGTAGGAAAACCAGGTTTATCGATCGGTAATCCTGGTTTAACGACCAAAACCCCAATTACCGGATAGCTTATATGATTGGCTAAAGAATTTTTGATGTAAACAATAAAAAAATAGATTTAGTATTGAAATCATTATTTGATTTTTTTTATTATATCATCTTGTCTATTTATTTATAAAAAGAGTATTTTTGAGATTTGAATCTTAAAAAAATAAAAATAAATATTTTTCTGTATTATCTAAAAAGATATTTTATAATAATAAAGAATACAAATTTACTGTTCATTTTAAAAATGAATTTCAAATATAAAATATCTGTTCATTTAATTCATTTTTATTGATACACCTTTAATATTCAAAATACGTTCGATCAACTGTTTCTGATATTTTCTTAATGATACAGAATTATATTTCTACTATTCAAAAGTTTATTGGGGCTGGGACTAATATAAGTCCCAGATTGGGGGCAATAAAATTCTGATTCGAAAGGACATTTCCTGTTTAAAAGTCCGTAGAAATCTAATTGACTTGTGAGACATCACTTATTTTACAGGTACTAAGAGTAATATCCTTAATAAATAGATGTATATTTAATATATTCTAACAAATAAACCTGATCATTTTATATACGATTTTTTGTTATATTAAAAATCAGTTTTAACTATTTATATAAATAAGCAATGAAATGACATAGAATGACTGCATTAAAGTGTATTTTTATATTTAAAAATGTTTCCCAAATAAAAAAAAATGACTTTTCTTTTTTATAATGAAATGCGTTTTAATATTAAAAATGTATTTCCTAATATTAAATATTATTACTTAAAATCCATTTTTTCAATAATATTTTTTGATCTATATTTTTCTAATTTTGATAAATAGATAAAACGTATTAAGAATATCAAAAAAAAATGCCATTCTCTTATCTATATTTTTATTAGTTACATCTTTTTGTATTCTTTATTATTATGAAATATTTTTTTTTAAATAATACAGAAAAATATTTACTTTTTATTTTTCTCAAGATTTAAATCTCAAAATACTCTTTTTATAAATAAATAGACAAAATGATATAAAAATAATTAAAATAATCAAATAATGATTTCAATATTAAATCTATTTTTTTATTGGTTACATCAAAAATTCTTAAGCCAATCATATAAGCTATTCGGTAATTGAGGTTTTGGTCGGTAAACTAGGATTACCTACCGATAAACCTGGTTTTCCTACTTTTGGTTAATTCCGCGCTGTAAGACCTAATCTACCGACCGGTAAAGTAGGTTTAGCAATAAAAACTCATAGGAAGCGGAGGTTAACATGCATTTAATTTTGGAAACTTCAATTACCACTCGGTAATGAGGGTTGTTTGGTGGTAAACCAGGATTACCGGTCGATAAACCTTGTTTTCCTAGGTTTTTGTTAATTTAGCACAGGAAAACCCACTTTACCGACCGGTAAAGTAGGTTTAGCAATAAAAACTCATTGGAAGCGCAGGTTAACATGTATAAAATGTTGAAAACCCACATTACCGGTCGGTAATTGGGGTTTTCTCAACTAAACCAGGATTACCGACCCGATAAACCCGGTTTACCTAAGTTATGGTTAATTTCGCGTGCCATAGATATGTTCTCTTTTTAACCCACAAAAATAAACTTCTGAAAAAAAAAAGTTCAAAAAAAGTATCAAAACAATAAATACTTGTTGGCTATGATAGTACGTATTTCTTTTTAATATTACATGTAATACTTTTGTACAAAATTTACTGCGATTGTCACAAGTTAAAAAAATGAAAAAAAAAATTGAACGTTCAAAATTTATTTGATCATGTAGCGGTCGTCTTCATTATTATTGTTTTTAATTGTATAAACTTAAAATTGTGGATATAAAGTCATAAAATATTTTACAGAGGTGAGATATTTCTTTTGCGGAAACGAATTTTTTTCTGGAAAAGTTATATATATTTTTTGCGGAAAGGTAAACTATTTTTCCGGAAACGTAATATATTTTTTTTCGGAAACGTAATGCTAATTTGCGGAAATGTAAAACGCCGTCTCCTAGATATACTCATATGCCAAAAAAGAAATCAATATGTCAGGCGTTTACAGAGTAAATCTCCGGGAACCAAAAAGTTAATGGACGGACGGAGGGTATACCATAATACGTCCGTCTTTCGACAGGCGTATAAAAAGGTACAAAGGAAAATTTTCAAAATATGATAATGCATCCACATGAGAAATTCTCTCAAGCACAAGTACACCATAACTGAAATGTAGTTAGAGCAAACATTAATCACTCTCGTAAAACAATTTTCTATAATATAATTATTTTTTGGTTAAAAGTATGTTTTACGGACCCCCTTTAGAGCTTTCCCAGTTTTCTAGGTCAATTGCAAATCGTGGTTGTCCGTGTGCAAAATTCTTCAAGCCATTGAACTGGAGAAAACCAGAGGAGATCCAAAGTCTGACACAGAATCAAAAATGTGATGAGTGAGCCACTTTAACCCTTCGTTCCATTGCGCTACTATCTGGGTAAAATTTTCAAATGATCTGAATGCATGCAGTAAGGTTCTCTTCTTGGTCTGCTTCCCTAATTTCAACACCAAATTGTTTGATTTGAGTGACATCGCAACAACAATACATTATTTGACTATCAAGAGGCGTCAATCTTATTTGCACTGTACAAATATCCGTTCATGAGCACCTCTACATGTTTCCAATAATTTGAAATGATTGAAGCCCTATAAATATTATACTATTATAAATTATATGACAGCTCTCAGCTAAAAAATAAGATGAACAGATATAGGGGAGATGCGTTGTGAAATAATATCATGTATACAACATAGAATTAAAACATCACCAGCTTCGAATTCCTATTTAACGTTTCCACAAAACAAATGGGGTTTTGCGATGAACACCATATAATTGTATATATGTCTTGTAACTACTATTGAGGAGAGCTACTCGTTGCCTTCGGGCTGTTAGCAATTCCCATAAATAAATAAGCATTAAATTAAATTAAATTGACAACATAGGTAGACTTCAAACTATGCTGTATAACAAATGTCTTTTCCAATATTCATCTCCCCTTTTCTGTGTAGCAACAGCGCAAGCGTATGACCTTTACATCTCTCAACTAATTCGCTACTCAAGGACCTATGGTCGAAACAGTGACTTCCTTGATAGAGCCAGTTGATCAAAAATAGGCTACTTATGCAAGGCCTTTCTTATCCATCACTTGTAGTCATCACTCCAGAAGTTTTACGGTCGACATCACGATCTTGTACAGTTTGACGTGTACAACACGGCCATATGAGAAACAGGAGAAGCTTACGCTACCGGTGCGCCTGATCTCACCAATGTTTTTATTGGGTCATTGTTGTTCATCTTTGTAAATGTGTATGGTGAATATAAGGATATGGAGTAAATGCACATGAGACAAAGTCTCTACAAATACATGGTAAAAAAACAAGCAAAGGAACAACGCTTTTATTGTTGTTCTTCATCTTGAAGTCACCATGTCTTCATTTTTCTTTTGTGTGCCATATTCGTGTTATGCTCTTGTTTCTTTGTTTTTTTCCTGATGTTACCATGGTATTTGGATTATTCGTGTGAACTGACTACTTAATGGTAACTACGTTAAATTCTACATTATATGTACAATAATGTACGGATACACTTTGTTCTCATGACAGAAACATTGAAAAGACTTCAAAATTTTGAATATATAGGGATATATATATTAATTAATATTCAGAAGATGAAGTATTATATCCATTATTAGAGCTCTCAATATCCAACCACAGTTTCACATACATCTGTAGAAAAAATATTTTATCTTACAGCTTTTAAATCAAATATCATTAAATCACAAAATACTAAAGTTACTGTGAATTTCTTTTGTTCAATGATGTCTTTTGAAGGCTTCTGAAATCACTTATGATATTTCATTACAACAAACCAAAGTTGTTATCATTAATACAAAACTTTATTGTCGTACCTTGCTATAGGTACAAACTTTAATCTGAACGGGTACCAACACAAACAATTTTTCAACACTTAAAAATTATTCAATTTGTTTTTCCTGAGATAACATACAAAGAAAATATCATAAAACCAAAAAATATCAAATGGTAAAACCAAGCAATGGAACAACGCTTAAATTGTCGTCCTCCATTTTGGAACAACGCTTAAATTGTCGTCCTCAATTTTGAAGTCACCGTCATGCCTTTAAACAAAAGAAATATTACACACTCTATAGGCCAATGCACAATATCGTAACACTCCAGATCATATTGGGTATTTTTTTTTCTTTTTTTTTTGTATCATTTCTTATTATTTTTGAGTACACGATCTTCCAAATGTTTAGATTTTATCTGCGTTTAAGAGATATAAGCTGTGGAAGTAACCATATGCAGAAACTAAATTTACAATAACTATCAAGTTGTAAGTCTTATGTGCCGTCTATATTTTCTGATATGATAGTTGGAAAAGGTTACTTAGTGATAGATCATCGAAATTTGTTCTTGATTTTTTTCGTAAAATATTTCAAAAGTTGTTAAATATTAACACAAGAGATGTAATTCTGGAAGTTTCAATTTTTGGACATTGTAAACAAAAAAAATTAAAAAAAATTAAAGCAATGCATCTATAAGCCATATTTCTTCAAATTGTTTTGAAAGCTGTAAAAACACATTATGTCGTATCAATAACAAATAACAAAATACCGAAGTTACTGTTTCAATATGTCTTGAAAATTATATAAGAAACTGTACAATGCATAAAAACGTCCAGAAGACTTCGTAAATTTGATTAATTAGAACTATCATTCAAGCTTAGTAATGTTCGACACCGATTTCGGACCTGACCTTTATACACAAAAGTACCATCAATCTGTGTTACGATACTTGATATCTTTCTACACTTGACATTTGTAATGCGGTTGCCGGTTTACACACAACTTTGCATAGTTTAAAAACAAATCCGAGGAAATTACGCCAGATTACCACTCTTTTCATTTTACGTCTCAAAAATCTTTTCCAAGAAACTAACAGTCCAATTGGTACCAATTTAACTTGGTCACAATGGTCTTCAAATGCTTCCCTCCAAAAAAAAAACCGTATCCGGCAGGTCTGTTCCTCATCCAAAATGGCCGCCAGCAGAGAACATAGTTTTAACATTTAACCCTATGGAAAACACTTTCGAAACTAATAGTCTAGTTAGAACAAAAGTAAGTTACAATGGTCCTTAGATGGTCCCTTTCGAAAAAGGTATCAAGAAGGTGCTTACCTCATCCAAGATGGTTAAACATTACACTCTACCGAAAACGCTTTCAATGATCTTCTCCTCAGAAATTACTTGTCCAATTATTATAAACTTTGCCACAATTGTTCGAAAATGGTCCTTACCGTACAAGATGGCTGCAGGGTACAACTTATGGTTAAATGTGAAACAAGCAGCTCTTTTCAAACATGTCATGATTTATATGAAGGCAGCCACAGCCTTTTATTTTTTATTTTTTTTTAATAGGGGATTCTTAATGATTTGATTTTTACCTAGATTATAAGGGGAGCCCCTGCCCTTATTTGACTTTAAATTGTGGTCTGATATGGGTTGTAATGGATGGTGGAGCTCTCGGTTGCCATGGAAACCATGCCGCAAAAACATGAAATTTTAGAAAAAGTATTCTGCTACATATTTTATTTAAGATTTTTCCAATATGTATAAACTAGATTATAATAGGAACCCCTGCCCAAATTATTTTTAAAATGGGTTCTCAGAATGTTTTTAATTTCATCAATATGCATTATCTAGATAATAAGGAGAGGAATCCCTGCCCAAACTTTGTCAATGGGGGTCTGATATTTGTTTTATAGTAGAGCTTTCAGCTGTCTTGGACACCAAACAAGAAAACTGACATTTTTGAAAAAAAAGTGTTCTGCAAAATTTTAGCTATTGTCTTCAGAAATATGTATATATTAATTAAGGAGAACCCCTGCCAATGCACCTTGTTATGTTTTGATTTCTGCAGTATTTATTACCTCGATTATAGAGGGAACCCCTGTCAAATTTTTGAAAAGTGGGCTAGAATGGGACCAAATTAATAACGCAGTCAAAAACATTCGAAGATGTTCTAAGAAACAACTTGTCATGGCCAATTAGAAAACAATGGTACTTTGAAGGTACCTTCCAATAAAGGTATCCGGGAGGCCCCCATATCATCAAATATGACTGGTAGCAGTAACATAGCTTAACATTTGACCATTTTGAAAAAGATGCGAAGATTTTCTCAGAAACTACTAGTCCAGATAGAACCAAACTAAGTCACAATGCTCCTAAGATAGTCCCCTACAAAAAATGTATCCTGTAGATCAGTGCCTCATTCAGATGGCCAACAGCGGAGCATAGTTTATTCTAGACTCCAAAAAGAATTAGGTCTCTGAAACCACTAATCCAATTCAAAACAAACTTGATCACAAAAGTCCTTGTGTGGTCCCTTCAAAATAATCACCTGGCATGTCTGCATCCAATCCAAGGTGACCTCCAGAGGGAACACAGTTTAAACTCTGAGCCGTTTTGGAAATGCCGTTCATCTTTTTATGTCAACCATGGTCCAGGTGAGCGATACGGTCTCTTGAGAGCCTCTTGTTAGTGGCAGTTAACAATGTCATGCTTAGTCTTCTGTATTGTCTTGTATATCACGCTGTCATTTATTTTAGTTCTGTCTTCGTCGATGATATTTGTGGTTCAGATTTGTCCTTGTTATTGTCTGTAAAAAGTTTTTAAACCTTTGTAATGTACTGTTTGAAGTTAATGGGAAGTAATTTGTACCGTGATTTTTAATTGGATCTCTAAAGGGTTAGAAAATGACATGTATACGAATCTGTCGTGGAATACCACCATATTTAACTAGTTGAGTGATGGATGCCAAGGTGAGAGCATTTCATCAGTACATTTCCGGAGCACCTGATGATACTTCTGTAGAAATTTGGAAATTTATGTGGCAAAAAGTTAAAATTCAGAGTATACTTTTTATATACAAGTGTATTACAAAAAATAAAAGCTGGACCGAGCATCAAATCCTTGCCTCTATTATATTCTTATATCATTTTTTAAAATTTCCTTTAATTTTTAAATGCTTTAAAAGTCGACTTATTATATTTGGTACCTTGAAATATCTAAATTTGTGTACATTTTCTTGAAAACTAAGGAGTATCTCCCTCATGCAACGCTCTGCCCTTAGCTGATTTTGGCTTTACATTTAGATCATATTGGGTATTTGTTCTCTATCAGTCTTTTAACATGCTTGAGTTTATGGTCCTCCAAAGTTTAGATTTTATCTGCACTGAAGAGACATAAGTTGTGGAAATGCGTACATGCAGAACCTTAATTCACAGTAACTTCGGTATTTAGTTGATTGTATTGAATATATTTATTTGACGATTTGGCAGCCATTGCACTGTAATATAGGAGTGGTTTCAGTCAGTCCAAGAATACCATCCAGAACAGATGATACTACATTGCTCAACTTCCTCCCCAAGACATTCTTTTTGTTGTATTCAGAGTAAACAGTTTTGTATTGGTAAATAAATGTAGGAATGAATCGTCTTTATTATCAACAGAAAATTCATTCCTTTCTATTCAGATCGATGATTTAGAAATGTTATTTTTCATTCATGTCTATCATCAAAATTTGTGAAAAATGCCACTATTATTCTTCTTCTGTTTCAACCAGTGCCCCCTCCCAAAACACCACGGATTTAAATTGTTCGCAGACTGAATGCTAGGCATAGGACATTATACCATTAAACATATATTTTATGATATTACAACATATGATATTTAGCTAATCTCGTTATTTATAATACAGGGACAGAAATGTTCGAAGACAATTCAAATGTCCCCTATTCAAAAAGGAATGTTACATGTGCTTATTCTAACATGGCTCTAGTTAATCGTCAACCAGTATAATACTCGATAACCATACATTTCGCACATGCGCAAATGGTGTGAAATAAGAGTTAAAGGGACGTAAAACAACCATGTTTCTGATTTTGTTTGTCTTAGTTTGTGAAGGAAATAAATGTTAAGCATATTTGTAAACTTAATAATGTCATTTAGACACGTAAATCATGGCAGGTATATGGTTATTGTCATTTAACCATGAGCTTGGCCTTTATATTCGTAAATTTAACCCCTCGCTAATTAACGCTCAGAGTTTAATTCGAATATAACGGCCCAGCCCATGATTAAATTTCCAATGACCATATACCTGCCATGAACTATTTCTTAAGTATATACTGCAGTTGCATATTTGTTTGCCCACGGTTCCAGCAAATCGAAAACGGCCGTCAGAATGGCAGAGGTATATCTTGAGTAAATGTACATTGGACAAAATCCCTATAAATACATGGTAAGATTAAGCAAATGGAATAAAGCTTTCATTGCTGTTCTTCATTTTGAAGTCAACATGAGACCTTCAGCTAACAATGCTACCTCATAGTAAATTCAAGAAGGCTCCTGGCACCGGTTTGAGCGGAATTCACTTCCTTAATGTTGAACAACGCTACGTCTATGTATCTTTTTGTCTTTTTTCGATAATTAGCAAAGAATTCCGCTCAAACCGGTGCTAGAGGCCGTCTTGAACATACTATGAGATACGAGCAAAGCTAATTGTTGAAGGCCTCATGGTGACTTCTAGATGAAGAACAACAATAAAAGCGTTATTCCATTGCTTGTTTTCGCCATGTATTTGTAGAGACTTTGTCTCATGTGCATTTACATCATATTCTTTCATTCACCATTTACGACTGGAGTTTGTCATTCCTGCAGTGTAGAGTCCATAAATAATATACCCCGTGCGAGAGATGCATGCTCTCTATATATTCCGGTTATGATGTACTTGTTCGTAGGAGAAATTCTCATATGGATATACTATCATACTTTCGAATTTCGGCATTTATTTTTGTAACTTTGAAATGTTATTCTGACCACCTGTTTAAAATGCCCACATCTCACAATTTTATAATGCCAAGTTTTCTTACAACCAACTTGATGAGTGCCCTGTGTTTGTCTGTAAATTGTAATCTCCGCTAGCTTAAGATACTAGTGATTTTGTCGGGCAACGGATGACAGTGGTTGTAAGAGCACTTTGCCAGTTTAATTAATATTTGTTGACAATCCCGCATCCATGACCAGAAAAGACATTGATGTAGCGTTGGTCGACAATTAGCAAAGAATTCCGCTCAAACCGGTGTAAAGGGCCGTCTTGAACTTACTATGAGGTATGAGCAAAGCTCATTGTTGAAGGTCTCATGATGACTTCAAGATGGAGAACAACAATAAAAGCGTTGTTCCTTTGCTTGTTTTCGCCATGTATTTGTAGAGACTTTGTCTCATGTGCATTTACATCATATCCTTTCATTCATTCACCATGCATGCGGGTTTGCCAACAATCATAACATATCGGGCAAAGTACTCTGTCATCCGTTGCCCGACAAAGGGACAAATATACAATTCAACATATACACGATCATAGGGCACTCATCGAATTGATTGTAAGAAAATTCGGAAAGTAAATCGAGAGATGTGTTAAATAAATATACAGATGGCCAGAACTCCATAGCTGACAAAATAAAAAGAGCACACACCTCAAGCAGGAGGAATCTTTTTACAGACTGCACACTACACGAGAGACAAACTTCACCGTTAATGAACAAATAAAGGCATATGGAGTAAATGCAATTGGACAGAATCCATAAATGCATGATAAGATTAAGTAAATGGAATATCGCTTTCATTGTTGTTCTTCATCTTGTGGTCACCATGAGGCCTTCAGCAAACACTTCTACCTTACAGTAAGTTCAAGACGGCCCCTATCACTGGTTTCAGCAGAATTTACTGGCTAAAATTTGAACAATTTGTTACATCCATTGTATCCTTTTGTCATGGATTCGGGGTATAACATATCGGGCAAAGTACTCTTACAAGCACCGTCATCCGTTAACCGACAAAGGGACCAATAGACAAAACAACATATAAACGAACACATGTCACTCTTCGAGTTGATTGTATGAAAAAAATGGCAAGTAAATCAGGAGATGTGGGCAATATAAATGCAGATTGCCAAAAAAAAAATTCAATTTTTACAAAACAAATGTTGCCTGTTTCTATCATTTTAAGCAAATGAAATATCAAGTTCTAACACATATAGAATATTACATGGGTAAATCCGTAGTACATGCTGTATCAACCCGAGACGTCAATATCATCCCGAAGGCTTGCCTGAGGGATGATATTGGTCGAGGGTTGATACAGCATGTAATACGGATTTACCCATGTCATATACTGTTTATCATATATTTGAAAAAATCAAAGGTCTTAGTAGTTTTCTAATTAAAATAACACGTGACCTTTGATACAGATTTTTTAGGTGTGTAATAAAGGGTAGCAACCGTGACTGATATCGATATCATCACGGGTTGAAGATACAGCACGAAACATGACGTCTGTATTACACATGCAGGATTCTTGTATTTATAACTAAATATATGATAAATGTAGATAAGATATATTAAGATTATCGTTGTGTAGTCGTTACATGAAAGGACACGGTATTGTTCGAGAATAATATCCAATGGAGATACTAAATACTATAGTGTTATTTTATGGGTATTTTCATATAAATCCTGTATAATGTCCAAGTAGTCGTATTGGGTTGAGGTCACCTGTATTGGCCCGAGGCGAAGCCGAGGGCCAATACAGGTGATCGAAAGCCAATACGACTGTACGAGGACATTATACAGGATTAATATGAAAATACCCATTTTATGACACCTTTATTAACTGATGACTTAAAATATCAGGTATTATCTTTACCCAACCAATCTTAATTACAGGATGCAAATTTCAATAGTAGTCAAGGCAATATAAAAAAGATTTCTATTGAATTTTCAACTTGTAGTAGAAAAAATAGTGCACTATCATCATCATGTTGTTTATAAATCCCCTTGATCTGGTGAGGTATCAGTCGTACAAGCTGATACGGGATGCGGCTGATGAGTACTATTTTTCTGCTGACAAGTACTATCTAACTGTATAGCACCGTATTAATATTTGGAACTTTATCAAAGGAAATCTTTGTTTATTTTTTTATTCTCACTCACAGTAATTGAAATCAATAGACAAAAAAAAGAAAAAAGTTAACATAGGCAAGAAAGACACAGAAAACAGAGTGTAACGAAACCAATATGGCCTCTTCATTTATACAGGGCATTTGCTCTGTATTAATTTTAATACAGGGCATCTGCCCTGTATAAATTTCTATACAGGGCATTTGCCCTGTGTAAATTCTATGTGCCAAAAACTTCCGGTTATATTAAATGGGCAAATCACACTGTATTTTAAGTCATCAGATAATAAATATCATGTATCCATGAGTGGAAGTAGCTTTTGATTGGGAGTGGATTCCTTAAAATTAATAGTTTGATTTGAATATTGAGCCGTTGTTACATGTAAGAAAATGTCACTGAATGTTTTCCGCGAGATAGGAAGTGATGTTTTGGAACCTTTCCTTACCATATTTTACTTTAGTTGTTGACAAATAATTAAATACCGAAGCAGGAAAGTAATGATAACAAAAAAGTAGAATGACCATGATAGTCATAGGTTCTCAACATATTGTGTTTTTGCCATGGCTCTAGGCCTGGTAATTATATATGTTGGAAAGATATCGGTGTCTTTATTACAATATTTGTTTTTCGATTACGGGTAAAAATACTTTGCTCCTCGCCAAATCATTCCATAGTAACATTGAAACACCTTTTCCATTCAAACCACGCCAAACACACAATTTGTAATAAAGGAATCAAATATGAAATCAGATTTATACGATGCAAGGGTCATCAACGCAATTAACCCTACACTCTGTATCTGTATCAAAATGGAGGAACTAACACATAAAAGCATAGCAAAGAAAGTCTGTAAAGCACTAGTGTCCAGTAGAATACAGAATTTTGTAGTTTAAACATTCACAAATTAAATGACCTAGCTTCTTACAGTGACATATTTTTTAAAACAAAAGAACGCAACTTCGGATAAGAAAAAAAAATGCTCGGTGATCACCAGTTTCAAGTGCAACCACGACTGATTTTCGAATATTTGAATAACGATTCTTGATTTCACTTTCCCATCATCAAAGGGAGTTCTTAAGTCACTGCTACCACACGGTCTTAAATTCCTCTAAGTATGCCACTTGTCGAAAAAAATAAGGGTAGTTAAAATCTTCCATTTTAGGAAATGCAAAAATGCAAAAATGGTTTATGATTCGTTATTTTTTTATAATTTTTTTAGTTTTTTTTTCTTTCTTTTTTTT
>MJUU01033240.1:0-14935 GCA_002080025.1 Modiolus philippinarum | reverse complement strand
AGATCCAGCGATGTATCGTTCTTTGTATGGGCATTTATGTAAGTTAGGTACCCAGTACAAAGGGGGAGATTTGTGTCTTCATCCTTGGTGGAAATCCCGAAGGAAAGCAAAACAGATTTATGGTTCTGTAATATCTCCTACTTCGACAGAGTAGTAGCTGCGTAAGTTGGATTGCCGTTGGAATTATCAATGCCTAGTTCTTTCTTTAAACAAATTTACCTGAATGGGCCTCAAAGTCAGAGGCCCATTCAGGTAATCGTAATTTGAATTTTTGTCTTTAGTTTGTTTTAATTGATTAGGTAGAACTGTAAACATTCGACTACCGTTGCAAATAAATATTAAGATACAGAAATCTCGAAACCTTCCCACTAATTTTGTATAATTTTATTATAATAGGGTACATTGATCCCTGTGAGTGCCTTGGCAGTGTTTATAAATAACATTTACCGCCAAATAATGAACACGATGGAAAATACCACCCTCACTAACACCTTGGTTACGGGATATCATTTTGGATCTTTGAAATATACATCTTTAAAATCAATTATTTCATATTTCTCCTTCAAGATTAGTCATTTGGCTATCTTTTAATACAGAAATTGTGTCCCCCCGGTAATTTTTTGCCTTTTCATAATATTTTATTGTCGCCAAGTTAATTTAAGTGTGGTCGCATTGAAGACATTTGACACCAACTATAAACAATTTAACGTGCAATAGCTGACAAACTGTTAACTTTTATTTTTTATTTTAACTGTTATTTTGTAAATGTTTTTGTTTTACTAAATGCATCGTTCCTTTGTGATTTATATACCCGAACAGGCTTAATATCCAGCCGTTACTATGTACCATCATAAAATATGGCTGATGAAGTAGACGCCCACCTCATCAGCATGTTTAGAAGGGCGATAATTTCACACAATGACTTTTCGGACTGAATAAAGAGTCAAAAGGAACGCATTACGATTGGGACGTCTTCCGGGTTAAAAAGGTCCCTTACCAATGAAGTTATGGACATGGGTTCATTGGGACAACTATCGCGATTCGTACATTATCAACTTCGACTGATTCATGTGATTCCCAGAAGCAATTCTCAGATCACCCGTTTTCCCCTTATAACTCATTTGATTCTTCCCCAAACAGCAATCGCAAGCCACAATTTCATCATACCGCATAACAAAATCACAAATAACCTTACTCTTAGTACAACTTACTGTCTACAAAGAGAGGAATACTGAATTAAAGAGTAAGGTACAGTAATACCCTATGGCTGTAATGATTATATAAAAAGTGTAGGCAATCTGTCAAGTACAGAATGTAATTCAGTGACTATATCGATTGGAAGCCAATGCAGACTTCGTAGCCGTGGACACAGGCATAATACTTCCCCGTGTCAGCACGACATTTCAAAAAATGTCTTTTTCCAATAATGACTATTCCACTATATATTTATTACATTCGTACCAATTTGTATTCTTTGAAATTTTCAAAGCTTCATTCGTTCTACAACACATGTTTAGCATCTTTAATGACTGATTTGCATTCACTAGAATATAAATTAACAACGATTGTTTTGGATATATTAAACCGTAGACAGTTCAAACCTGTCCGCGAATCAGCCAACGAACCATTTCTCAAAATTCAATTCGCCAATAAAGGCTTGGACGCTATAAATCTCGCCAACATTCTACACAGCAAAACATTGACAACTAACATTCCACCTAACTTCAAAGATCAATCAGTTCCACTTATTCCGTATAACAACACTAATAAATTGCAATAACCATTTTCAATTACAACCGGTAATTGTGTGAATGATTTCAAAATTGAAGACCCCAAAGTCAAACCACCTGATTGTCCTTGCTCCACTTCCCCATTCAATTACAGTTCGGCTTGACACGTGATAACCGGTGACCTAGATATTGATTTCAAAACTGACGACTGAAAAGTCAAACCACCTGATTGCTCTTGCTACAGTTCCCTTTTCAATTAAAATCCGGCTTGACACGTAACCTAGATATTGTAGACAATATCAAACTACGAGAGGTCTTTTCATAAGGTCCCATATCCGTGAACCTTAGCATATCAACTTCTAAATTTTGATAGATGCAGTTGCCGAGTACCGTATAGTGGAAATTTTTGCAGGGGCTTAATTTTTTCCTATTTTTGCGGGTACAAGTAGTTCGCAAAATTTAAACCTGTAAAATATAATACCACTCCCAAAAATCTTTATAATGAACCTGAGATCATATGTAACGGTTTTAAATGCGCACATTATTCCGTTTAACATAGAAAAATGTGACAGTGGAATTTTAATTGCGTTTTTGATCAGCCCGTGCTTTTACAATGTTTTATGACCTGAGTGTATTTCCGAATATAATAAAACCATTATTTTACTTTTTTATATAATTTAACCAAATTTCCAAGCCGCAAAAAACAAACACCCTGATTTTAGACCAAATCTTCAAAAAAATTACCCCGCAAAATATTCCGCTATACGGTATGCAAAGAAGTGGCAAAAAAGAGGAAGAAGATGTCGAGACGCTGTCCGAATGGATCAGGTCCATAAAGTCGTTTATTTTGAATCGTATTTGGAGTTTGAAAATATCAATGAAATCCAGAAATCCCAGTATATTTGAAGATCCCCTCGTTAGGAAAACTCTGTATAACCTGTAAGAAACACTGTCTCGACTTTTTGATTACATAGATGGGAATAGTTATTTAATCAGAAAGCCCGACTTGTACTCCGACTACACTATCAACGAAGGAGATTATTAAAATAACTAAATACCGAAGTTACTGTGAATTTACTTTCTGCATATGCGCATTTCGACAATTTATGTCTCTTCACACCTCTGTTGTAGAATTCTTTGGCATCAAAGCAGATGGTGAAAAAAATCAGCTCCCTTATATCAACTGGGTCCCTAAACTTCATAAGAACCTTTTCAAACGGATATACATTGCAGTGTCTTCCAAATGCACCCTTTAGCCTATTTTTAAGCTCCTTACAATTTTATGGACCGTAATCAGAAATGGCCTGAAAGTTGCTGTGAGATAAAGTCTACTCAACATCAATCAGATGTGGATTCTAAAACATTCTAAAGATCTTCTTGAACAGCTATCCTCTAGCAATCTCACTTATTGCCATATTATACAAAATTTTGATTTTTCTACTCTCTATACTACTCTGCCACACAATAGATGGAAAACAGTAATTTCTGATTTGATATATCAATGCTTCTGTACTAAAAATGGAAAACGTCAGGTTGAGGGTAAACCCGATTTTGCTGTTTTATCCCTATTGGGCTATTATACCCCAATTGGGATATATTGTTATATCCCAATTTGGATATTTAACCAGTTTTTATCGATTAGCTTTTCATATTTCAATGACACGTAATGAAACATAAAACATGAGAAACTTTGTGATTTTAGAAATCAAATGAAATATCGCCATCTTCTAAATAATGCTGCATTTCACCAGCAGAGACATTTGAAGAATGTAAAACATGCATTTGATTCTGTCGAAATTCAAACATTTTTATTATCAAAACTGTTTAAATTATCAAGGCAAGACACATGGGAAGTCTGTGAAATATAAATTGAAAGTTTAGTTAGAAAAAAATATGTAAAGATATTGAGCTTTCAAAAACCATTGTTACACTCTACATTTTGTACGTTCATAGTATTTTTAAGACATGGACAAAAAGAGAAAACTCAAGAAGAAATCAAATGTCATGATCCTGGGACTTTTTTGCCATACTTCATTTGTTTGAAAATCAAAAAATATCTTCCTTAAACAATTATAGTTAGCTTAACCTGACTGTAGTGAGGGATTTCTTTGAGAGAAGCAGCATAGAACGATTGTTAGCTCCTAAAAGCTTAAGTAATCGCCAGATGCACCACTAAGCCCCTATCCAAACTCCTTACCACTTTACTGAATGCAGTTAGAGATGGTCTAAAAAGCTACTGCGAAAAAGCCTATTCCACGAGCGGCGTGAATCAGATGTGGATTCTTAAAAATTCCAAAGATCTCCTTGAACAGCTCTCCTCAAACAGTCTCGCATACTGCAATAGCATTCAAACTTTTGATTTGTCTACCCTTTATACAACTATTCCCCCATAATAAACTTTATTTCCGATCTGATACATCAATGTTTCTGTACCAAAAACTGAGAATACAGGTATTCCTGTCTGCTAATAGGAAAAGAACCACACTGAGTCAAACAAGAAATACAGTGAAAATGATGTGATAAAGATGCTTGAATTTTTGATCGACAACATTTTTGTTGAATGTGGAGGCCGTGTTTTCCAACAGACAATAGGGATTCCTATGGGAACAAATTGTGCGCCACTTTTAGCTGACCTTTTCCTTTTTTCGTATGAAGCAAAATTTTTACAAGGGTTGATACAACAGAAACAAAAACAACTAGCCCAAACTTTTAATTTCAGCTTCAGATGTACAGACGATATACTTTCTCTTAATAACCCAAGATTTAAAGAATACTTACATCGCATCTACCCTATTGAACTTGAAATTAAAGAGTCAACCGATACACCCAATTCTGCTTCATACCTTGACCTTTTGTTATACATTGACGAGCATGGACGTCTGAAATCTAGATTATATGACAAACGTGATGATTTAGACTTTCCAATTGTGAACTTTCCCTTTCTCTGCAGAAATATACCTGCATCCCCAGCATATGGAGTATATATTTCACAATTAATTCTTAGAATGCAGTGCATACAGTGACTTTGTGGAAAGAGCAAAAGCATTGTCACAAAAATTGCTGAGTCAGGGATATGTTCAGCCGTTGTTACTTTCGTCCCTTCAGAAATTCTATGGACGTCACCACGAAATCATAGATATATATGAAATGTCAGTGTCACAAATGAAAACTGACATATTCAGCTAGATTCGCGTCTTCCCGGATTTGACTCTACCGGTTTTGACTTTACCCTGGATTGACCCACTGACAGTGTGACGGGTGCTGTATACAGAGCAGGGCATGCTTACCCTTCCGGAGCACCTGATGTCACTCTGTTTTTGAGAGTGTTAGTGCTTTAGTTTTTTGTGTTGTGTATGTAATGTTCGTGTGTTTTGTGGGCATATGGTGTCTTTGGTCTTCCGTCTTCTGGTGTTCTTGCTTTTGCCTTGTCTCTGGACTTTGATTTGTGTAATCTTGTGCTTTGTTCCTTCGGTATTCTACCGCCGTTGTTTTAAACAAAATGACAAAATGACTAGTTTTTGTTATCATTAATCGATCTCTTGAAAATTCGCATCACCCTTTTCACAACACAAGTATATCCTTTGAAATCTTGAACGTTTACCCTATAGATTTATTATTTCTATGTATCATGATGCAGCATACAACAACCCAAGAAATGTTATTAACAAATAACTAGTCAAATATCCCGATCGGGATACAACTATATATCCTAATTTGGATATAATAGCCCGAATGGGGTTTTACCCTACCTGTAAACGGTAGGGAAAGACAAAACATATTTTGTAACCTACCACACTGAGTCAAAAAAGAAGTACACTGAGAATGACGTAATCCAGATGTTGGAATTTTTTATAGACTATTTTTTTCGACTGTTGAGGCCGTGTTTTTCAACGAACAATCTGGATTCCCATGGGAACTAAATGTGCGTAACTTTAAGCTGATCTCTTTTTTTTTTTCTCGTATGAGGCAAAGTTTTTACAAGAGCTAACAAAGAAAACAACAAAATCACTTAGCCCAGTCCTTTAATTTCAGATTCCGTTGCATAGACGATGTACTTTCTCGTAATAATCCAAAATTCAGGGAATATTTACACCAGATATATCCCAATGAGCTTGAAATTAAAGAGACTACTGATACACCTACGTCAGCTTCGTTCCTCTGATCTTTTGTTATTCAATGACGGAGATGGACGTGTGAAATTTAAGCTATATGACAAACGTGAAAATTTTAACTTCCAAGTTGTTAATTTCTCTTTCTGAGCAGCAATATACCTACATCCTTAGCCTATGAAGTGTACATTTTACAGTTGATTCGTTACTGTTTAGCATGTAGTTTATGCAGTGATATTTTGAACAGACCAAAAACACTGTCCCTAAAACTGCTACGTTAGAGATATTTTCATCCTTAGTTACTTTCATCCCTTCAGACATTCTATGGCCGTCACCATACCATCATTGGCAGAGATGACGTGTATGTGTCCCAAATGAAAACGCACATTTTCAGCTAGATTTCACGTCAGGAAATACTGTTGTCTTGTATGTCACAATGTAAAATTTAGTTTTGTCTTTCTGCTACAGATTTGTCCTTTTGAATGTTTGATTATTATAGATATTTTTCAAAAGCTTTTCAAAATTTTACCATGTTTCTGTTTAAGGGTTAGAGAAGTCACATGTACCATGGATGTAAATTGATTTTGTCTAAGGGTAAGAAAAAAAATGACATTAGCCAATCCGCCACCAAACTGAACTTTCAAATTATTATACGTCTCACTAATAGTGTGACGGTTGTCGTAAGAAGGTCAGAATATGCTTACCCTACGGGAGCACCTGATGTCACTCCAGGTTTTTATGGAAGTTCAAAATATGAGTGCTTTAGTTCTTAATGTCGTCATTTTATTTTCGTGTTTGTGACTGTGTCACGTCCTTGCTTTTCTGTGTTGCCGTTTTTGCAATGTCTTTGGACTTTGATTTTTGTGACCATCACTCCCCATACTCCTTCGGCATTCTACTGCCGTTTGTCGTAAAGGAGAATCGTTGATACTAGATTCATTTTATATAATTAATATGAAGCCAAATTTGAAAGAAAATAAGCATATACAATTCATCATGTTTATCCATTTAAGTGCAATGAATCAAACAAATATTAAAATTAAAATACAGTTATCAATAGCCGTATAAGCAATGAAAGAATATGGAGTAAATGCACTTGTGACAAAGTTTCTACAAATACATGGTTACACAAAGCAATTGAACAACGCTTTTATTGTTGTTCTTCGTCTTAAAGTCACAATATGTTCATTTCTGGTATTGATTACAGTTAATACCTACGGTGTGGCACATTCATGAATCGATGTTCTTTCCTTTCATTTTCTTTCCCCATAAGATAGCGGTCATATAGTTAGTAAACTATCTGTACTCTGTTTAATTCGTATGTTTATTATAGTGGAGGGAAAAGGGCAGAGAAAGGGGAGGTTAAGGTATCCATTTATCTGTTTAACCTTTCCGCTGGCTTTTGCAAGTGACTTTACCAAGTCCGGCTGTGCCGATTTCCTATCTTTGTTAACATTTGTCTTTTGTCTTATTTGCGTTTTTCCTATGTAGTGCCCTGGCAGATTTTAGCATGTTATTATAATTTTCAGCCACTGTATATATTTCCAGGTATCTCTTTTTATTTCATGTGATCAAACTTGAGGGAATTTTATCCATTTATTTACGAGTACTTTAAGGAATATCGCAAGTTTTCCATGTAGATTTATGTTGTTTGGAAGATAAGGCCAAGATTATTTCACAGACGATCAATGGGATTACCGTGAGACTATTCAGTTGGGTATGGATTAAACCAGATCTAGTGAATGGTAAAGAAAATCCATTTTAGCTTAGCAAAAAAAAGGATTCCAACAAATATTGAACGTACAACATATGATTAAAATTATGCCGACGACTGAACTGCAGAAAAATTGGATGCAAATTCTTATCTCGGTAACGAACAACATTGAAAATACCACATTGTCTTTCAACTCTAGGCGGATGGTTCTTGTCACGCCAATACTTACGGTGCGACACATTCATTAACTGATGTTCTTGCCTTTCATTTTCTTTCCTTTCAAGATTGTGGTCATGGAGTTAGTAAGCTAACCCAATTGGGTTTAATTCGTATTAGCCATTCTCTAGAATACAAATTAACAGTGATTGTTTTGGATATATCTAACCACCGACTGTTCATGCCTGTCACCACAACCGCCAACAAACCTGATAACCGGACATTAATCAAAATTCAATTCGCCAATAAAGGCTTGGACGCTATAAATCTTGCTAACATTCTACACAGCAAAATAGTGACATTAAACATTTCACCTTATTTCAAAGATCAATCAGTTCCACTTATCTCATATTCCTACACTAAACCAACTGCAAATTCAATTTTCAATTACAAACGGGTATAGAGTCATTTCCAAATTGATGACTTTAAAGCCAAACCACCTAATTGTGCTTGCTCCTCTTCCCCATTTAATTATAGTCCGGCCGGACAGTTATTATAACTGGTAAACCTAAATATCGTAGACAACCTCAAACCACGAGATATCTTCTCAAAAGGTCCCTAATTCCGTGAACCCCAGCACATCAACTGGAAGTACAATTTCAAGATTTTGATGGATGCAGTGGAAGACTATGCTAGGATGTGGGCAAAGACAAAGAAAGTGAAAGAGGACGTTGAGACATTGTCCGACTGGATCAGGTCCATAAAGTCATTAATTGTGAATAAAAACAGCAATGAAATCCAGAAATTCCAGTATATTTGAAGATCCCCTTGTAGCAAAAACTCTGACCAATCTCAATGAAAATTACGTCATTGTCCCTGCAGACAAAGCTTCTAACAATATACTGTTCGTTTATAAGAAACACTATCTCGACTGCCTTGTGAAGGAGATGGGCATCGACAGTTCATCTGGAAACCCTACTTATACCCCTACTACAATATCATCAATATAAAAAAATCACACTTCAGTTTTAGCACCATTTGGCATAAAAGCTAATGATGAAAACAATCTCCTCCCTTACATCTACTGGGTACCTAAACTTCATAAGAATCCATACAAACAGAGATTCATTGCCGGGTCTTCCAGATGCACCACTAAACCTCTTTCACATCTCATCACTACTTTGTTGACCACAGTCAGAGATGGCCTAAAAACTTACGGTGATAAAGCTTACTCATCAAGTGTGGATTTTTAAAAATTCCAAAGATCCTCTTGAAAGCTATTCTCAACCAGTCTTAACCATTGCCATAGCATTCAAACTATTGACTTTTTCTACTCTTTATACAACCCTGCCACACAATAAAATGAAAACAGTAATTGCAGATTCATACATCATATAATTTTCAGCCATTGTAGGTGTTTCCTGTTGTCCATTTTTTAACATTAATATTTCTGCAATAAAAATGAAGAACGCAGGTACACTTTTTTAGTGGTAGGGAAAGACAAGACATATTTTGTTAAGAACCACACTGATTCATATAAGAAGTACACCGAGACTGACGTAATCAAAATGTTAGAATTTTTTATGGATAATATTTTTGTCGAATTCGGAGGTCGTGTTTTCCAACTGACAATAAGGATTCCTATGGGAACTAAATGCACGCCACTTTAAGCTGATCTTTTCCTTTAATCTTACGAGGCCAAGTTTTCACAAGGGCTTACACAAAGAAAACAGAAGCATTTAGCCCAGTCCTTTAATTTTACCTTCCGCTATATAGACGATGTACTTTCTCTTAATTATCTTAATTTAAGGAATATTTACATCAAATCTATCCCAGTGAGCTTGAAATTAAAGAACCAACTGATACACCTGCATCAACTTCGTACCTAGATCTTTTGTTATATATTGACGAAGATGGATTTTTGAAATCTAAGCTATATGACAAGCGTGAAGATTTAAATTTCCCAATTGTGAACTTTCCTTTTCTGAGCAGGACAATACCTACCTCTCCAGCCAATGGAGTGTACAATTCACAGTTGATTCGTTACTGTCAAGCGTGTACTTTGTACAGTGATTTTTTGAACAGAGCAAAAACACTGTCCCAAAAACTGCTCAGTCAGGGATTTGTTCAACCCATGTTAATTTCATCCCTCAAGAAATTCTATGGCAGTCACCATAACATCATTGACAGATATGACGTGTCAGTGTCCAAAATGAAAGTGGATATATTCAGCTAGATTCAAATTTTCCCGGATTTGACTACCGATTTTGACATAGATTGACTCGCTTACAGTGTGACGGGTGCTGTTTACAGAGCAGGATATGCTTACCCTTCCGGAGCACCTGATGTCACTCTCAGTTTCACTCGGGTTCACAATGTGAGTGCCTTTGTTTTGAATGTTGTGATTCCTATTTCTGTGCCTTGTATCTGTCTAACGGCATTGTTTCCTGTGTCTAACGTCACTGTTTTCTGTGTCCTCATTTTGGCCATGTCTTTGGACTTCGATTTTTGTAAGTTCCATTCCTTCGTTCCTTCGGTATTCTATTGCCGTTGTTTATTTTACTATTGGGAAACAGGACAAAGAAAAGGGAGGCTTAGGTAGAAATATCCATTTACAGGTTTACCCTTAAGGCTGGCTTTTGATAGTGCAGTTATCAAGTCCGGCTGTCCCGAGTTCCAATAGTTGTTTACATTTGTTTTTGTCTTACTTGTGTGCCCTGGCAAATTGTAGCATTTAATTCTAATTTTCACCCATTTTACATTTTTCCTGTCATCTCTTTTTATTACACCAGATCAAACTTGGGTGAATTTTATTACATTCAGTTACGAGTGCATAACGGAATAGGTCAAGTTTTCCCTGTGGATTATGTTGCTTTGAACAGGGGCCAAGAATATTTCATAGACGATCAATAGAATTATCGTGAGACGATTCAGTTTACTGTGGATTTACCTGGATCTAGTGAAAGTTGAAGATAACCCATTTTAACTGAGCAAGATTGAGAAAAATATTGAACGTGAAACATGTGATTAAAATTATGCCAACAAAGGAACAGCAGAAAAATCGGCTTCAAAATCTCATCTCGGTAACGAACAACATTTGAAATACGAGCATTGTCTTTCAACTGGTGTTTGTGACAGATTAATCCCCATATCATTCTACTATCTTCAAGAAATTGGTCCGTATCCTACACAGGCACCCGGGAAACAGTCTCAACAGCTGCGTTACCTTCAGGTACAGAATTTCAAACAAAATCGTGATTAGTTCGTAAAAATGATATTATGCCATGCAAAACGGCTTTATTTTACCTGTGTGCTACTCCACTGAGCTAGAGAAGTGTTTTTGGGTGTTGTTTTAGTGCGGTCTCTTTCAATGATGACGTATTCTACGTTTGAGAAAATTATATTTTCAGCTAATAATTGAATTCTGCTTACAACTACCCTTAGATTATAAAGGGAGCCCCTGCCCTACTGTTTTTTTTTGTTGTTTGTTTGTTCTTTTTGAAAGGATTTAAAATTGATTGAAATGGGTATTGACCATGGATAACTTTGTTGAAATGCAAACCCTTCCAAAAAATTTAAATTTTGAGAAAAACTTTTAATTTTGTGCTCTAAGATTTGTTTTGATTACAGTCATATGTATACACCCCTATCCAAATCTGTTTTGAAAGGGAGTTTCATAATGCCTGAAATGTAATGGATAATGGAGCATTTGTTTGCCACGGAAACAAAGCCTGAAAGAAATAATTTTTTGAAAAAAAATGTGTTTTTGTATTTTTACTACAGCTATATGTATTACTTAGATTATAAGGGGGACCCCTGCCCAATTTTTTTCTTCAAACAAGTTGTACAATTAATTGTTTTTGATAGTGGAGCATTTGCTTGTCATGGAAACCAACCTAGACTCGTGTGATTTTGAGAAGAATGTGTTTATTGTATATTTATTACACCCTTATGTATTACTTAGGTTATGATAGAACCCCTGCAATTTTTTTTTTTTTTTTTTTTTTTTTTTGAAACGAGATATAAAATTGATTGCTATTGATAATGGAGCATTTGGTTGCTATTGAAATCAAGCCAGAAACCTATAATTTTAAGAAAAATGTGTTTTTATCGTATTTTTATTACAGCTTTATGTAATAAAAATGGGGAACCTCGTACATTTTTTTTCTTTTAAACAAGGTTAAAAATTGGTTGTAAAGGATAATGGAACATGTGGTTGCCATTGAAATCAAGCCAGAAAACCATATTTTTAAGAAAAAGTATGTCTTTGTATTTTTATTACAGCTTTATGCCATACTAAGGTAACAAGGAGAACCCCGGCCCATTTTTTTTTTACTACTAAGGTAACAAGGAGAACCCCGGCCCATTTTTTTTTAATTTTGGAAATGAGGTATAAAATTGGTTGTAATGGATAAATAACTAAATACCGAAGTTACTGTGAATTTACTTTCTGCAAATGCGCATTTCGACAACTTATGTCTCATCAGTGCAGATAAAATCTAAACATTTGGAAGACCAGAAACTCAAAGATGGAGCATTTGGTAGCCACAGAAACCAAGCTATAATCCTATAATTTTCTTGGAAATCTTGTTCTTATATTTCTATTTTAGATATATTTACGTTTGATTGCCACGGAAACTTAGTAAGAAAAATATAATTTTGAGAAAAACGTGTTTTCTGCTGCATGAACATTTTTGATTTCAGCAATTTATATAACTTTATTTAAAACAGGAACCCCTGCCGAGGGAGTCTCGTAATGCCCTTAAATTCGGTATTGGGGTTCGTTTGGGAGACTTTTGTGTTTCCCTCTGCGAACATAGTTATAACTTGTTATAAATATTTTACGAAACGATATGCAGTAAATGAACATGAGACCATAACATATGTTAACTCCAACTGCAATATTTTTTATGGAGTAAATGAACATGAGACCATAACACATATGTTAACTCCAACTGCAATATCTTTTATGGAGTAAATGAACATGAGACCATAACACATATGTTAACTCCATTGAAGTTTGATGATTGTTGTGTTTGTTATCTTTATTAAGTCTCCCCAACGAGTTTTGCAGACTACTTGTTTTTGTTTTGTTTCTTATTATTTTTCTTCCATCTATCTTTATTCAGGTCGAAGAAGATCTCAAAGACCATAAGATCTAGAGGGTTCAAACTTGGTAGCACATTAACCCCATATACCTAGACATAAAACATTTTTCAAAGGAGGGTCCATAAGGATACTTTTGGGGTATTAAAAAGGGAGTGTGGTCGTCCTATAGTAACCCTATGGGAAAATGAGTTTATGAAAGTTCATCACCATTTTTGCATTGCTTCTCAAAAACTACTAACACTAAATAATAAAAATTCTACAGCTAAATGATTCTGTAAAACCCCAAAATTTGGAACTTTTTCGTCCCTTTAAAAAAACCGGAGGGGCCAAAAAATTCAAAATCTACCCCAGCTTTCCTATTGTGCCAAGAAACAGTTTGTTAAAATTTCATAAGTATGAACCAATGAAAACTTAAGTTATTGACCAAAAAATAAAAGTGTCTATAGACGACAACGACGACGAAAACGACAGCCCGTTACCATTATACAACCTGTATTTTTTTTACGTCCAATGAGCAATATTGCAGCTATATCAGGACGAGAACAAGTTAATCAATTTAAAAAAAATGTAAGTAAAAGAAGAAAGAAATAAAGGTGGAAGGGACAATGGGGGTAACGACTTTTGATTGCCACTGGAAAAGGGGAGAAATGGGTAGGGGCAGGAAATTTAGCCTTCCATACGACACCCAGTGCGTCTGCTCTCTTTAGAGAAATATAGAAGGGGTCTTTATACTGCATGGAGCGTGGCATTTCTCCATACAGTTTGGCTACAATGGTTCGCGGTCAGGCTTTCCGTATTATGACCTGACTACCCCGCATAGACAGGGTATTCCCCTATCCACCAACTGGGGACGCGCCCGGAAGCTCTGTAGCCGGAGCCCCTGAAAACCGATCCAGGTGCCGGACCTCTGTTAGGAAGACTCACACTCCAAGCTCAGAGGATGCTGCGAGCCTATTCATTAGCAGGGACCGCGCACGGCGGCAGATATTTGAAATATATCTGTATGAAAAGAAGCTTGTTGTAGCACATATTCGCACAGCGTCACAAATAAATAAAAAGCAACACAAAGGGAATTCAGTCGGGATTGTAACATGATCTTTGAATCGGTGTAGGTGTCATACATGGTACTTTCAGGAATTAGTTGAAAGCCATCAGTAGTTAACTATGGGGAAAAGCCGTAGGTTTTCGAAAAACGTTTTTTGGAAACCTACGCCTTTTCCCCATATCAACTACTATCTAAGGCACTAACGAAAATAAGCAATTGTTATTCACTACAGTTGAGACGGGTAAAACGGGCTAGATTCTTAATTCACTCACATTTTTTACGTTGCTTGCGGTTTAAGCATCTCATAAGTAAAACAAAAATCTTATAGGTTTTACTCTTTTTCCATCGCTCAAGACTCTTGTTTAACCTGTTTAAGACACTGCTTATAAACTCTATCATTTTTTATATAAGAAATAAAAATAATACTCAGTAATAAAAAAATGTTTAGAGGAACACAGTTCTGTGATAGATATGAGTATTGTAACTTTTTACTAGATACTCCTATAGTGTCTCCACAAAATGATCATCAACAAACAAAAACGGACTACAAATTTAGGCTTCGTTTTATGACTGGTATAATGGGTATTTTTTAATCAAGTTTAAAGTAGATAAACTAGCTGACGGAGCAGCACCGGACAACGACACAGTATCCGTTATTTCAGATGTAACAAATTTTCTTAGTCAAATGACAGTCTACCAAAACGGAAAAATAGTTTACGACTGTAATAATTTATCTCTAGCAACTCACGTCAAATCATTGCTTACACTTTCAGATGGTTATGTTAACAGCTTAGGCAAAAACAGCTTTATTTACCCTGATAATGTTGCAACCACTGCTGATAATACAGGATTTGCTGCGAGAACAGCTTTAACTAACGCACGAGCAGAAGTAACAGCAGAAATACCACTAAATAGATTTTCTTTCTTTGCCTCGTTAGAACAAAATCTTTTACCCCCGGCACAGATGGGAATAACGGTAATAATAAACAACGATGATTATTTATTATACAAGGCTGATGGCGCTGATGATGGAAGAGTTGTAATTACACATTTTGAACTTTGGTTACCCAGA
>MJUU01033238.1:0-12310 GCA_002080025.1 Modiolus philippinarum | reverse complement strand
TTAGTATTAGTTGGAATATAAATAGAGCATAATGTGATAGTTTTATCTAAAGATATTCTAACAGCAACAGCCTGAAGATCAGTTATGAGATCAACAGTGCTGTGAACAACATTACTGTTTACAAGGATAGTTGAGCCGCCAGCAGCTCGCTCATCCTCTGCCGCATAAGTGCTGTATAACGAATAGTTCTTTATATTAATATTATCGCTTTTCTTTAAATGCGTTTCCTGAAGACAAAATGCCACAGGAGAAAACGATTGAACAAGCAGAGTAATCTCAATTAAATTTATCTTCAGACCTCGACAATTCCATTGAATTATGGAGTCCATCTTCAACGCGGTGGTCTTATAGGTGAACAATCCCTTCGGGATCTATTTCCCTGCTCACTTTCGTTGCAATGTATGGACCTTCCCGAATCGCTAGCTGAAGGGGATCTACTATTAGATCCTTTCTCACAGGACAAATTTGGAGTTGGAAGTGAAAAATCCACATCCATTTCATTCTGGTCGTCATCCGATTTGGGTAATGCCGGTAAGTCGCTGAAACGGTTGTGTACGGAGACATCATCGCACTCAGCCTTTTTCATCCTATTTGATGTTAATTTTGGATCTACTTTTTTCTTTATAATCTTTTGTTTTCTGTTTGCCTTTAGACTGGCTTAGTTCAGGTTCTGCAGGTGGAGAATTTTGTTTATTTTTTTCCTGGTTTGATATTTTTGTACAAGGAGGAGCCTGAACCTCAGCTTGCACTTGTTTGACAACTGTTGTTTGACTTGATATGGAAGACTTTCGTGGAGGTTGAACAGATGTATTGGTAGGGTTTGAATGAGTAAGTGGATAAGGCATGTTAGAAGTTATTGGCCAAGTAAATAGTGTTTGTGTTGAAACTGTAGAACATTGTTTTACTATAGCTGCATACGACGGTTTATCAGTCATGGAACCATTAGAGACAGAAAAAATCCTTCTTGCCTCCTGGTAACTGCAATGTTTTTCGGCTTTAGTACGCCGAATTGGTTGGTTTTGAGGGTTTAACGTCCGGCTTACCAAACTGGTAATTGCGGACAGATGGCTTTCTTCTTTAACTTCTAATTCTTTCTTTTTGGTTTCACTTTTTTCTTTCCTTGGCCCGAGCTGATGGTGTTGCCTGTGGTGTCAAAGGACGACTAGATGTTGTGTCGGTGTCTGAGGAGTCTTGGTACTTCTCCAGGTCTAAGTTCTCTACATCGAATCCCTCGCTATAGTGGATATAGTTTCCCTCAAATTCCATTCTATAGCATAAGTACGCTGAATTTCCTTTTGTTGTATATAAATAGGACAGTTTTTGGAGGATGCCATGTGTTCTCCGCTGCAATTATAGCACTGCAACTTTGCAGTGCTATATCAGTTTTGAACATTGTGGCCTTCCTGTCCACATTTACAACAGCGTTGCTTGCCTCTACATGAATTGCTTCCATGACCAAACTTTTGGCATTTGAAGCAAAGCACAGGTGATGGAATAAACGTATCAACCTTGATTAAAAAAGGACCAATGTGGATTTTGGAGCAGAAGGTTTGGAAAACGTTAACAGATATGTTTTTAAATTTATAGTTTTGTTATCAATCTTTTTGGTGAATCTTTTTACATCTATGACACTTTGCGGATGAAGTTCTTTGCAAATTTCATTTACAGAAAGGTCACCATCCCTGTCTCGAATGATTCCACGACTGTAATTAAAATTGAAATTCGGAGCAGATATTATCGGAATGTCCCCAACCTTGGTTACTTTCAGTAGATTTTTAGATTGTTGCTGTCTGTCACATTCTATTAAAATTGATCCGTTTTTTAATTTTGTTTCATTTTTGACATCTCCGGCACAGCCTTTGATGGTTTTGTCAAGAACAAACGGTGAGATTTTGGTTAAAGGTTTTGAGTCTGAAGAACTTTGAAGAACTATAAATCTAAACCAGTGAGAATTGCTAATTTTTGATGGACGTTCGTCTTCATCTCTTGTGTCTATATCTCTTTTACTACCCCCCCTCCCCAGTTGTCTCCATGGCGTTATTGAAAAATTCACTGCCTTGCTCCCCACCCGCCACGGAGTGCCAACAAGGGCGATGCTTAAACACGGTGGATATCCAACGCAAGTGGACTGGAAATGATGCAATTTGCCAGATCGGCCAAACCCATTGCCAGTCAAAAAGCGTAAACCGAAAGCATCAGGGATACAAGGACAGTATACTCGTACAGAGTATCCCTTCAGGGAGACAAGCATCGTGCCAGTGGTTACCCAGCGATACAACTCTCCGGAATAACATCTACACGATTGACCCATGAGCCACCGCCTTCTTTAGATACTTTGTAAAAGAAAAACTTTAAAAATTCAGTTTTATGTACGACAATAAACTAATATTGAATCTAAAGGGCTTGGCGTGACCAGCCGATTGATCGAACCGGGTCCATTCGACCGCCCGTCTGGATGAAGTAAGGACCAAAATAGTGTGTTTCAACTACCAGGATCCCGTCCTCCACCGACACGGGTCGTCAACACACGGCAAACGTGTCGCCTACATTAGAAGCCTCTAACTTCAAGCTCGTAGGTGTGCGCTTCGGACCTATTTTACCCCAGGACCCGAACGGGGCCTCTGTAAGGAAGGCTCATACTCCAAGCTCAGAGGATGCTGCGGGCCTATTCTTCAGCCGGGACCGCGCACGGCGGTTTTGCCCAGACACTGGAGACATTTTACGTTCCTCCAATTAAGCAGGATTACTTCCTGGATTGAGAATTGTAACAATATCATTGAACACGGGACTTTCGAGATGGGAACTATCGTGTAATTGAAGGCGGAAACTGTCTTCTTAAATACCAGTAAGAAGGATAACTGGATTCCTGATCTATTGAAATTAGTATGTACCACCATATAAAACAAACTACAGTTCTCCCTCGTTATACCGCCCCTCTTTAATGAATGTCCCTCACTTATCGCCACCCGTTTCAATGGTCATTTTTCAAAAAGTTGCATAGATTCTTTGTGATTAATTCCCCCGATATACCGCCACCCTCACTTATTGCCAAAACCTTTTCTGTTCCCAAAGGTGGCAAAATAATGAGGGTGCACAGTAAAATTGAAGTGTACTAATAATTTGTCCTACATGACAATTAAATTTTAATCGACGAAAAAAGCACAGTATTTATAAATTTTAAGTGTACTAATAATTTGTCCTACATGACAATTAAATTTTAATCGACGAAAAACAAACAGATTGGAGCGCTACGAACTGATTAAATATAAATCACCCTTAGCTCAACAGTGTTTATAATATTAGTGATTCCCTGTCAAGGTATTATGTATTGATTTTTTTCGTATAATAATAGATTTGTTTCCGGAGTGAACACAACTCAAAAGTCCCGTATTGAACAGTTTTACTTTCATTGTTGGATTGTGGAGCTGTAGAAACCACAGTATAAGTCGGCCTTGGGGCCGTAGAAGAGACACCGGAAGTAAAACTAAAATGGCCTTTTACATTCATAAGAAAAAGTTCAGCACTAAAATTACCACAAAATTACTTGTTAAAATAGCATCAGATTCCGTGTAAATAGCTAAAACATTACTGGGTTAGAAATACCAGAATTTTGAAAATCCAAAATAGCATCCAGCATTGCATATGTCGCCCCAAATAACAGGATCCTCGATTTTGGCCCTGGTACTTTTAGTACCCTTTTCTATATCGTTTTTCCTTCCCCGTAACGAATAAAAACTGATCTTTCAAATAATGTTATCCTCTGTAATCCAATAACTAGAGGCTCAGAGACTGAGCCTGTATCGCTCACCTGACAAAATGCTTCTATGCCATGCATGACCAAAAAGATGTATTTTACCAAAGAGGTCTAATGTAAAGCTATGTTCTCCATTGGCACTAGTGTTTTTAGTCTGATCCTATTGTAATGAGTAATCTTTGCAAAGGACCTTCAATACACCATTCCATCACAGTTNAGTTAAATTTGCTTAAATAGTTTCAGAGAAGATAATGAAAAGTATAGTTTTCACATACCGCCCTACGATGTTCAACTATGTTCTGCACTGGAGCCCATGTTTTTTGTTGGATCGAAATGAAGTGAGCAAATTTTGTAAAGTACCTTCCGTACATCATTCCAGTAAATTTGGTTGAATTTGCTTCATGAGTTTCAGAGGAAAAGATTAAAATGTGACTTTTCCCATAGTGTCCAAGGTTAAACCTAGCGTTCCGCACTGGCGGCCATGTTTTTTGTCAGATTGAAATAAAATTTGCATTCTTTGTTACAGGACCTCTGGTACATTTTTCCTGTAAAGTTTGGTTAAATTTGCTTCAGTCCTTTCATGGGAGAACATGAAAATGTAATTTTCCAAAAGGGTCCAATGTAAAACCATGTTCCGTGCTGGCGGCCATGTTTTTGTGAGATCAGAAGGAAATGAACAATCTTTGTTTAGGACCTTTAGTACATCAGTCCTGTAAAGTTTGGTTGAATTTACTTCAGCCGTTTCAGAGCAGAAGATGAAAATGTGATTTTCCCATAGGGTCCAAAGTTAAACCATCTTCCGTGCTGGCGGCCATGTTTTTTGTCGGATTGGAACAAAATGAGCAATCATAATTAGGGACCTTTAGTACATCATTCTTATTAAGTTGGGTTGAATTTGCTTCAGCTGTTTCTGAGCAGAAGATGAAAATGTGATTTTCCCATATGGTCCAATCTTAAACCATGTTCCGTGCTGGCGGCCATGCTTTTTGTCGGATTGGAACGAAATGAGCCATCATAGTTAAGGACCTTTATTACATCATTCCTGTAAAGTTTGGTTGAATTTGCTTCAGCGGTTTTAGAGCAGAAGATGAATATGTGATTTTTCCCATAGGGTCCAATGTTAAACCTAAGTTCCGCGCTGGCGGCCATGTTTTTTGTCGGATCGAAAAGAAATGAGCAATCTTTGTAAAGGACCTTCCATACATCATTCCTGTACAGTTTGGTTGAATTTGCTGCAGTGGTTTCAGAGGAGAAGATAAAAATATGAAAAGTTTAACGGACGGACGACGGACGCCAAGTGATGGCAATAGCTCACACTGACCCTTTTGGTCAGGTGAGCTAAAAAGGCGACCACTTCAGTCTAGGGCACTGCGAAAAATTACAGGAAGTGAAACTTGTCAAAGAGTTCGTTAATATTTAAAAGATTAAAATACCGCTCCCTTTTATTAAATAGTTATTTCACAAATCTCACAGATTCATTGGGCACATTATCTCTAGGTCAACAGATGTGACATATATACATTTTTAAAAAATAAACTAGTTTAAGTATTTCTCAAAAAAAATTCTAGTATACACTTTGCAGAATTCGAAATGTTGATTTGCCAGTTTTGACATCAAACTGCACTTAATTTACATTGGCAAAGTATTCAATGAAGAATGCAAGAGGCAATTGATAACCACTCCCTTTACTTATTGCCTTATATTACTTTAGCATAATCAAAGTTATTTTTGAAATCAAAATAGGTAATCGTGTTATTCCGTAACATTTAAAAACTCAACAATAATTTGCTGGTAAATTTCTCAGTTAAGCGTAGCTGGAAAAATATTTAAATTGTTTATTTTTCATGTTCAGTGCAGGAATTATTATGCGATAATTATTCAAGATACATGCCAGCTAGTCATGAAAATTCTTTTCAGTTTAATTTTAGAAGATATCAAACATGCATAAGATAAATTAAATCTAGGTATCGATTCGCAATGTTAAAATTCTTCATGAAATGAAGCGTTGAAAACTGCTTTTAAAGTAAGACAAAATCTGTAACTGAATGGAATATATTATACGAAAAATAATGTTTTATTACCATTGCAAGAATATATTAACAAGAGTACCTGATCATATTGTTAATTGAAGAATACATGTGTATGTTATTGTAATCTTTTGAGATTCGTAGGATCACTAAATCGTTCAATCATTTTGTAGCTTTTTTTAAGAGAATTCTCATGTCTCCTGTACCTATTAGGGCTGATTTTACGCAAAGTAATTGCCTTGTGAAAATGGATACTGATACCAAAAGTATATATTGTTCAATGATATAACACAACTTTGGGACCGACCATTTAACCTGAAAAGAATGGGGCTATGTTTTATTTTTAAAAAAAAAAAAAAAACATTTCTGAATCCGATTTTGTGTGAAAAAAATTTTTGGCTGCGAAATCGTTGAAAAAACTAATTCTGTAGGAGGCTTTCTGCCCCAAAAAATAATGCTTATTTTGAAAAAAAAATTTTGATTATACATGCTTGAAATATAAATTTTGTTTTCTGTCCAGAAACCCCCCTTTTTTCAAGTTAAATGGTCGGTCCCTTACGTTAAAATTTCCTTTGCAGCACCAAAGTTTGCAGTTGGTCTTTTCGTTATACAATTCACCGTATAAAATAAGTTGGGTGATATGGTGTTTTTATAAAATATCAAATAATATATATTCAAATAATTATAAGGTTTCTTTTGATGAAAGATCGTTTAATTGAATTGTACCTACCGGTAGTAAGATAATTTTTTCTCTATGAACTTTTGTACATCTTGCAATTTCTGGATTTTATGTTACATGCAATGAAAAAATATAAGATGTCGAAATGGTCATATACAAAACGTAAATTTCGGTAATGTGTTATCTTTCATTAATCAAACTTTAAACCAATTCATGTAAAACAACAGTCCGCTATATTTTATGAACTATATAAACTATTAAGTTAGTCCCGAGGGTTTTAACGTATAAAACATGTCACATGGCTGACATAAAGATGGTAAATTTAATCATATTTGAACATTGTGCCTTGGGGAGGGAGTTCGTAATTCAAGAATACTGGTGTTGAGCCCTTAAGTGTAATCCTTACCTTAAATGTACTCCGATTACACTTAAGGTTAAGGACCACCCTTTAATGTAATCCCGGTTACATTTACGGTTGCAGGACCTCCCTTAATTGTAACCGATTACAACAAGATTGCTACGCGTAGCTATGTCCCCCGCCGCGGCAGTAAAGTCGATAAAGTCCAATAACTCAAGTAAAATTATGGAATCAAAATGACGGCAAGATATTGTCAACTGCATTTGGTGGCAAACAGCTACGCAAAATCCCTTAATTGGATTTTCAGGAGATGTGTCGACAAAATCTTCCTATGTTGTAATATGCATTGAGTCGATAAAAGTCCCATAACTCCTGTAAAATTTGTTCAATCAAAATAGCAGCATAATATGATCAAGTACATATGGTGGCAAATATTCAAACTAAATTTCAGCATAATCTGTTCAATGGTTTCTGAGGAGTTGTGCCCACAAAATGTTCCTAAGCTGTAGCATGCATTAAGTCGATAAAGTCCCATAACTCCTGTAAAATTTGACCAATCAAAATGGCGATGCGATATGATCTTGTACATATGGTGACTAACAATCCTGTAAATTATCATGAATTCGGACACATACTGCTAAAATCAAAACATAATTTAAAACGGAGAACNTCTAAAAGAAAAGCCAAAACCAGTATGTGCAATGAAAATGACATGAATTGATAGTGTCTGACAGTAGAAACTGACTGTTTGACAGGAGAAATTATTACTTACATTTGTACTATACCATAATGACTGTAATAAGTATGTAAAGTATGTTTGATAAAAATCTACAACTGCTGTATGGACACAAGATATGTCTTACATGTGTGATGCACCTCAGGATTAACTGCTTTTTAAAAACTTAAGATCAGTCATTTATGAGTGAGAACCTAGAGCCTAAATCTGTTTGGAATTGAACTGCACTCATAGACACTCAAAAGCATAGCTAGGACTATTGTTTGACTATTGTTTGAAGCAGTACGAACTGCTTGTGGAAAATTGACTTGTTTAATCATGCATGACTATATGGTTAGAGTAACAATCTGGGTGTGGAACTGGAAGGTACTCATACCGATTGTAGCTACATTGCCAATTATCATGTGGTCAGTAGTACTGGTACAGTCTGTATTAACTTTCTGTAAACAATTAATGTGATTGCTCATCTAAATCTGGGTGTGGAATCAGAATGTAGCTATATTGTAGGAGCCTGTCTGATTTGTGAATATCAAGACTTAGGATGTAATGGTGGAAATTCCCTATTCAGACATATTGGGTATTAGTAAGGTTAAGTAGAGACCTATCTAATACTGATCCATAGAAAACAAGACTTCGGACGTAATGGCAGTGGGACCTATTGGTTAAGATTATGAGAATAATTGATCCTAGGACTTATCTCTATAGAGGGAGCCTGTCTGATCCTTGGAAAACAAGACTTAGGACATAATGGCAGTAGTTTGGCAGTGGGGACTATTGGTTAAGATTATGGGAAATTGATCTTAGGACTTACCTCTATAGTAGGAACCTGTCTGATCCGTGGAAAACAAGACTTAGGACATTAACGGCAGTAGTTTGGCAGTGGGGACTATTGGTTAAGATTATTGGAAATTGATCTTAGGACTTACCTCTATAGTAGGAGCCTGTCTGATCTGTGGGAAGTAATGGCAGTAGTTTGGCAGTGGGGACTATTGGTTAAGATTATGGGAAATTGATCTTAGGACTTACCTCTATAGTAGGAGCCTGTCTGATCCGTGGAAAACAAGACTTAGGATGTTAACGGCAGTAGTTTGGCAGTGGGGACTATTGGTTAAGATTGTGAGAAATTGATCCTAGAACTTACCTCTATAGCAGGAGCTTGTCTGATCCATAGAATACAAGACTTCGGACGTAATGGCAGTAGTTTGGCAGTGGGGACTATTGGTTCAGATTGTGAGAAATTGATCCTGGGACTTACCTCTATAGTAGGAGCCTGTCTGATCCGTGGAAAACATGACTTAGGACACAATGGCAGTAACTTGGCAGTGGGGACTATTGGTTAAGATTGTGAGAAATTGATCCTAGGACTTACCTCTATAGCAGGAGCCTGTCTGATCCGTGGAAAACACGACTTAGGACGTAATGCCAGTAGTTTGGCAGTGGGGACTATTGGTTAAGATTATGGGAAATTGATCTTAGGACTTACCTCTATAGTAGGAGCCTGTCTGATCCGTGGAAAACATGACTTAGGACACAATGGCAGTAACTTGGCAGTGGGGACTATTGCTTAAGATTGTGAGAAATTGATCCTAGGACTTACCTCTATAGCAGGAGCCTGTCTGATCCGTGGAAAACACGACTTAGGACGTAATGCCAGTAGTTCGGCAGTGGGGACTATTGGTTAAGATTATGGGAAATTGATCTTAGGACTTACCTCTATAGTAGGAGCCTGTCTGATCCGTGGAAAACAAGACTTTGGACGTAACGGCAGTAGTTTGGCAGTGGGGACTATTGGTTAAGATTGTGAGAAATTGATCCTGGGACTTACCTCTATAGTAGGAGACTGTCTGATCCTTGGAAAACATGACTTAGGACGTAATGGCAGTAGTTTGGCAGTGGGGACTATTGGTTAAGATTGTTAGAAATTGATCCTAGGATTACCTCTATAGTAGGAGCCTGCCTGATCCGTGGGAAACATGACTTAGGACGTAACGGCAGTAGTTTGGCAGTGGGGCGTGTTGGATAAGCATCTGTTTTGGCCTTTAGATGCTGTAGGTTCTGATATAGAGCATGTCTGTTTGGATCTGTTGTTCTTAACTGGGTCAACAAAAATCTAGGTGCCCTGAAAAAATGAACAAATGAATGTTTTCATAAACTGACATTGAAAATGCATAAATACAATATGTCATTGTTTTTGATACTGACTTTTAAAATGGAAAAATATCTATGTCTTATATTATTCAAGGGGGTAAATAAGTTTTCATTGTCATAAACTAGTCCACTGTCTAGGAACAACAGATATTGGTACCATTAACCCCTACACACCCTGGATACACAATGAGCATAGAGAGAGAGCTTCTTTGAGGAAACACAATGCACATATCAAGTGCTTCTATAAAGATACACAATGCCCATACCAAGTGCATCTTTAAAGCATGGAGGGTGGTTTCGGTTTCGGTCAATATCATACGTATTGACAATGTCCAAACTGTTGGTTAATCTCTGTAACACTTTTATAAAAGCATATTTCCACTTCCGGATTTCTTAAATAACCAAACATTCTATTGTGTTTCTTCTTTTCTGATTGACCATCATGTAATCTTCTAAAATGGCAGCAGATATGAAAATTGGAAATGAGAATGGCAATATTTCCTCATGATACACCTATATTTTTAGTTTCATAACTTCAATCTCCATGTTTTAAATGTATTTGGTTTTCCCAAGATTAAAATGTTGCTAAAATGACTTTATTCAAGCAGTATTTGTCTAGTAATTCACACTAAACAGGTATTTTCAACTGCTCCTATATTAAGGCCCAATGTATACCACAAATAGCCTCACCAGTATAAGACTAAAGGTTCTGCAATCTTATTTTGGATTTCAATCAAATGTTCTTTGGTCCACGATGATGGCGTTGTTAGTTCTAGGTTAGTTTTCTGTTCTGGCGTTAGTTCATACATAGAACCTGGTATAAAATATTTCTCTCTCATTTCCTGAAGATGTCTACAAAAAAGAAAACAGACATTTTATTGATGAATTGTTATAACTGATCTAGATGAAACTTTAAAACAAAAATTATCATTCACACAATTTAGGACAGTAGACCTACAGTACAGCCAGAGACTTACCATGATAAATCATTGTTGTTGACATATCTTTTTTTCCTGATTGACCTATCAACATCATTGGCAGACTGTATCATTTTAAATGCAAAAGAAAGCAGGTTTGTCTATCAAACAGGAAATAAAACAAAAATTCCACTAAGCAGAGTGATATGTCGATAACAGTGATTTATCACGGTAAGTCTCTGGCTGTACAGTAAATGTGGTTAATTTTTGTTGCAATATAACTCTTTTATAATGTTTGTGTTCAATTTACATCTTCATTATGACTATATATATATATATATAGAAACGTTATGTAAAGTTTCAAGGATCTGGGTTGAAAACTGAAGGAGAGATTAATTTCAAAACTAGAGGCTCAGAGACTAAGCCTGTATCGCTCACCTGACAAAATACTTTTCTGCCATGCATGACCAAAAATGATGTGCTTTTAAATGTGGTCTAATGTTTAGCTATTTTCTCCATTAGCACCCGTGTTTTTGTCCTATTGAAATTAGTAAACTTTGCAAAGGACCTTCTAAACATCATTCCAATACAGTTGAGTTAAATTTGCTTCAACAGTTTCAGAGAAGATGATGAAAATATTATTTTTTCCATAAAGTCTAATGTAAAACCTTCATTCTGCACTGGCCGCCATGTTTTTTTTGTCAAATTGAAACAAAATGAACAATCTTTGTAAAGGATATTTAGTAAAACATTTTTATAAAGTTAAGTTGAATTTGCTACAGTGGTTTCAGAGGAGAAGATGAAAATGTGATTTTCCCATAGGGTCCAATGCTAAACTATGTTCTGTGCTGGCAACCATGTTTTTCATCTGAGCAATCTTTGTTGAGGACCTTTAGTTCATCATTCCTGTAAAGTTTGGTTGAATTCGCTTCAGCGTTATCAGAGGAGAAGATGAACATGTGATTTTCCCATAGGATCCAATGTTAAACTATGTTCCATGCTGGCGACCATGTTTTTTATCAGATCGGAGCAAAATGAGCAATCTGTGTGAAGGACCTTTAGTACATCATTCCTGTAAAGTTTGGTTGAATTTGCTTCAACAGTTTCAGAGGAGAAGATGAAAATGTGATTTTCCAATAGGGTCCAATGTTAAACTATGTTCTGTGCTGGCGGCCATGTTTTTTATCTGATCGGGAGAATATGAGCAATTTTTGTTAAGGACCTTTAGTTCATCATTCCTGTAAATTTGGTTGAATTGCTTCTGCTGTTTCAGAGGTGAAGATGAAAATGCGATTTTCCCATAGGGTCGAGTGTTAAACTATGTTCCGTGCTGGTGGCCATGTATTTTTATCAGATCGAAACAAAATGAGCAACCTTGTAAAGGATCCTTTGTACATCATTCCTATAAAGTTTGGTTGAATTTGCTTCAAAGGTTTTAGAGGAGAACATGAAAATGTGAATTTTCAGTAAGGTCCAAAGTTAAACTATGTTCCGTGCTGGCGGCCTTGTTTTTCATCTGGTCAGAACGAAATGAGCAATCTTTATTAAAGACCTTAATTACATCATTCCTGTAAAGTTTGGTTGAATTTGCTTCAGCAGTTTCAGAGGAGAAGACGAAAATGTGATTTTCCCATATGGGTTCAATGTTAAACTATGTTCCGCACTGGAGGCCATGTTTTTTATTGGATCAT